>VDFB02047397.1:14421989-14491540 GCA_007258455.2 Sequoia sempervirens | reverse complement strand
TATTCAAATAATTTTAATTTTATTTTATTTAAATACAATCATTAAATATAATAAAAAAGAAATATTTTATTAGTTTACATCATTTCAAAATTTGAAACATATATGTCACTTTTTAGTGATTCAAGTTTAAAAGTTGGATCAGTGTAGGTTGTTTCCTTTAAAAAGTGTGATACAACTTTGTACTTTTACCCTATGTATTTCTATTGTTTTTATTTCAAATCTAAATTAGAATGTAGATTGAAATAGGTTTTTTTAATAAAAAATTGTTCTAATTCCCAGGGAATGAATCTCCACCTTCAAACATTGAGAATTCATAATCACCCCCTCACGAAGAGCCTCTTGAACAAGAACAACCTCAAACCCCTCCGTTGATTTGTAGGAATCGTCAAGGAACACAAGAAAATATCCTAAATCAAATTGAAAACAATAAAAGAAACATTGAACAATTAATTGGGAGATTAACTGAGCATGCTGAAACCCACCCTTATAGGAGAGGGATTACCAAATCGTTGAAGTCAATTGTCTCACATGTAGGAGAAATGAGTGAGAAAATCAATTTTTGGTCAAATAAGAGGGATGAGTTAAGACAATTTTATGCTAGTGGTCTTTCATATGCAGATTTGAAAAAAATAAAAAATTAACAAAGACAACTTGTGTGCCCTATTTACAGACCCGAGAACCAACATACCTTTATCTCATGCATGCAGGAGGTTCCCCATCTATTAGTGCCACCATGAATTAATTAAAAACAAGTTTTGGGAGAGGTGGTGGATAGTATTTGGCCAACCTCCATGTAATAACCATGAGGCACCATAGTAATTTTTAAGGAAACTCTATTGTGAGTTTGTCCTCAATAAGATGCCAAATTATTTTGACATCTTAGACTTTTAGGGTAGAGGTGGGGGCTCCACACATGATAGACCAGGTACACGACATATCCACAGTTGGCACTGAGACCCATGACCAAACCCATGGTGGAGCATGTCATCGTTCCTTCCATTGTTAAGGATAGTGTCGAGCTGGACATGCTGGAGTCGACGAGCTTGCTCACTCAGAACATTTTATAGTGTGTGAGGCCTCTAGTAGATCCTGATGTGGACGAGACTTGTAGGCCTCGAGTTCCACCCCACCATCAAGGTGATTTCGATGTTGTTTACACGTACAATTATTAGAGTGTTTGGTATGTAGCTACACAACTTGTATCAGCTGTAGTGGCAATGGTTATGACAGATGAATTGCTGAATAAAACATTTGGCATTAATACTTAGGTAAAATTCAATAAGTTCATTTAATTTTGTTTATTAAATTATATTTTGAAATTTAAGAATAACTAAATTAGTAGAATCAATATGATGAAATTTCAGGGTTGCAGTGTTCATGATACGTGCACCTTTCTTACAGACCCTTATCCCTTCTTGACATTGAGTCCACATGTATGTAACTAGTATTGAAGAAATAATTATTGCATGTGAACAATTGAATGTTATTTGAATGTTTGTCTCATAACATGATTTGGATGTCAAATAGTTTCCTAGTGGACCTTCGAGCTCCACACCTCGCTATTCATGTCTACAAACAACTTTCACTTAGGCAACCTTTATTCATTAATGGTGTTGTAAAACAATGTTAGTTGGTTTTCATAATTCTATGTATATAAATTTAAAAAATTGATGAGAAACACAAACATTGGTTGGTATTGTGAGATCCTAATTATATTTACCATTCAATTTCCATCTCATTCTTCCATTCCTGTCATCACACATATTTTAACCATTTTATACCACATATCCCAATCTTTAACACCTTATATATTATACCACCTTCCTCCATATTTCATCTTATACACATATCATTACAAGAAACCTTTCCTTCTGCTCATTATTGACCAAATATATTATACATTATTACTACACACTCAAGTTCCCACTTCATTTCCTATATTCAAACCTTAAACACCACCTAAGGGTATGTGCAGGATCATGATGGGCTAAAAAGTGGCGATATTATGGGTATTTGTAGGGTATGTATTGATACTTTTTAACCCAAAATTGATGAAATGGCAAGGGTTTTAAAAGTGAGATTCTTCCACCAATATAAATTATGCTTTACTTTGAATTTAATAAATAATTATTATTCATTTTCTGGCTCTAAATTATTTAATTTCAAAGTCCTGATTGAAAAAAATCTATAGCTTTCAAACGGTATCACATTTTTTGAATCCAAAACATGCATCACATTCTATGCTTTGCATACTATAGGATTAAAAAAAGAAAAAATGATTTTCATGAAGTTTTGACCAAGTTAAGGTGGTTAGACATATGAGTTTTTATATTTTTTAAAAGTTGTAATAAAAAGATCATAATTAATTATTTACTTGGAAACAAATTACACAAAAATATGCATCACATCCGGAAATGAGTCCTCTACTTATGTCTAAAATATTATAAAAAAATATTATCATTTTATTGTGGTTAGAGTGGTCAGACAGACACCTACTCCTTATTTTTCCCCTGAAATTTAAGTACTACTGCATTGAAATTTCAAATTTTCACCAAATAGATTTTAAAAAATAAAAATAAACCTAATAGTTTAGAAACTACATTCAATTTTCTTCAGACTCTATTCTTACATATTTTTGAAATAATATAGATAACCTATTCAAATTTTTATGTCAAGTTGTCTAACTCTGATTTTTCTAAATTTTTTGCCACTTAAGGGCCTGTTTTTTCCATGATGATCCTGCACATACCCCTAATTCACTTTATGGTCTAATACTCCCTCCTAATTACTTCCCATTAACCTCTTGTAGTTCACCTTAAATGTTTTATTATGCCATCCTAGCTCATCCAATTAATCTCTAATAGTTCCTTCTATGTTCCATAATCCCCTCTTGATCATGTCCCATTACCTTTTCCTAATTCACTTTATGTTCCTTTATTCCTTCCTAATCCAATCCCATTAACATTTAATAGTTCACCCTATTTTCCATGATCCCTTGCTAGCCCATCCCACTAATATCTACTAATCCATCCTATGTTTCATTATCCTCTTCTACTCCCATATTATTGTACCCTTTATTATTTCACCCTATGTTCCATCATCCCTTATGTTCCTTTATCCATTCTATGTTATACCATCTTTTTCCATGTTTCATCCTATAACTCTTCTCCATTATTACTACACATAGGTCAAGTTCCCAGTTCATGTACTATAGTCAAACCCTAGGCACCTCCTAATTCACCCTATGTTCCATTATTCCCTACTAATCCCATCCCATCAACCTCTAATAGTTCACCCTATATTTTGTTATCCCATCATAGCCCATCCCATTAATCTATACTAATCCATTCTATGTTCTATTAACCCCTTCTATTCACATCCCATTACCCTCTCTTATTTCACTGTATGTTCCATTATCCCCTCTTGGTCTTGTCTCATTATATTCCCCTAATTCACCCTATGTTCCTTTATTCCCTCCTAATCTCATCCCATTAACCTCTAATAGTTCATGCTATATTTTGTTATCCCATCCTAGCCCATCCCATTAATCTATTCTAGTCCATTCTATGTTCCATTAACCCCTTTTATTCCCATCTTGTTACCCTCTCTTATTTCATTGTATGTTCCATTATCCCCTCTTGGTATTGTCCCATTATCTTCCCCTAATTCACCTTATTTTCCTTTATTCCTTCCTAATCCCATCCCATTAACCTCTAATAGTTCACCCTATGTTCTACGATCCCCTCTTGGACCATCCCACTTATCTCTACTAGTACATTCTATGTTCCATTACACCATTTGACTCCCATCCCATTGTACCCTCTATTATATCACCATGTATGTTCCATTATCCTCTCTTGGTCTTGTCTCTTTATCCCTTCTATGCTATACCACCTCCATCCAAATTTTATCCTATACACATACCATTACAAGAAATCTTTCCTTCCACTCATTATTGACCAACTCTCTTTTCCATTATTGTTGCACACCTCAACAACCAACTTCATGTGCTATAGTAAAACCCTAGACACATCCTAATTCATCCTATGTTCCATTATCCCTTTGAAAGCTGCTAGTAACATAGTAATCCTCACTTCATTCATGTGAACTTCATTGTGGCATTATCACTATGTTGACAACATGCCCTCATTAACATTACTTCATCAACATATGCAATTTGAATCTCAGTGAGCACTGAACTTTGGCATTTGCAAGAGTTTGGACTATCCTAGTGGACTTAGTACTTTCACCATTTTGTGATCTATAAGCACTATACTATAGTCTCAACTGATGCCAACCATTTACTCTTTCATGCAAGGCCACTACCACCAATAGGGATTGTACTATTGCATATACTTCCATCACTTCCCAAAATTTTCTTAACATTAAATGTTTCAAGTTCTTTCAACTGTCATTGACCTTTACCTTGTATTGATTTTTGTTATCACTATCACCATTCTTGACTAGTTTCCTTCAAAAGTTTGGGTAGTGTTCCTTTTATACAATCAAGCATCATGGACTTTCAATGCCTTTTTGTACTATCATGTATTTTGAAAAAAGGTGACTGTCTTTAGTGATTTTTCTTTTGTCTTGAAGAGACTTCATCTCTTGGTGACTTGACTGAAAAAATATTTTTCCCTTTCTCCTAGGTGAAGAATGTTGTCTCAAATCACAATCTAAAACCTTCAATGTGCCTTTAATGGTGCACTCTAAATTTCCATTGTATGGTGATTCATGAAGATTGTTTTCTTCTTGTTTGCATCCCTTGTATCTCCTATTAGCACTTAACATTTCTCACTATTTCTTCAAAAATTACTCCTTCTGACACATGAATTTTGTTCCTTCATGGTGGATTAAAGGTCGTCCTCTTGATTTTGGGGTATTGTAACTGTTTGTCCTCTTCATCTAATGAACTTGTTGCTCTTTAGTTATATGGTGGAGTATCCATTAGTTCATAACTATTGCCCTCATGATTTGTGATTTTTTTGCCCTTTTTCTATGAAGTTGCACTCATGATGCATGAATTTTCTGTATTTTTATCTATGAAGTTGCTGCACTTTTACATTTTTTAATTTATGCTCATTTATGACAGTCATATTGCTGCTCTTTTCATCTTCATTTGTTGCTCTTATGATAGTTATATTGCTGCTATTTTCATCTTGGTATGAAGACAGTGATTGCCTCCCTCTATGCACATGTTATCTTTTGTGGCATAAAGAACTATTATTGAAGGTTTGAAATTTTCCTTTTTCGTTCATGAAATTATTGTGCTAGGGCTTATCAAAATGTTTCCTTTTAATGTACTGTCCTCTCTTTTTTTCATTTTCATTTATCATGCAATGCCTTTTTAACCTTGTGTGATGTTCTTAAGCCTGCCATACTTTATGGGATTTGTCAAGACTTGATTGTTGTCCTTTCCCATTTATGTCTGATGGTTACTAATATGCCCCTTTGCAAATTGAATTCCCTTTATGAGAGATTGATGTTCTTGTATCAATGACTACTGTGCTTCAAAGAGAAATATACCACTTGGTTTCTCATAATACCAATTTACAAGAATCATTTGAATTCAAACTAAATTTATCTCCATTTCTTGCATTTACAACATGGCCACTGTGTGTTCTTATACTGCCTCCATATGCATAAAGGGACTACTTTCTTGTTTATATGACCGTCAGATTTGTTGTTTCATTTTCAGATGTTGACATCAGACAACCCTGGTGATGTTGGTAGCAAGATGGACCATGGAGTTGCTACAACAATAGCTAGTTCTGATCCTTTGAGAGAGGTATGCAACAAATTAGTCAATTTGACATTATATTTTCTCTTTTATGGTCTATTATTGAAAATTTTCATGATACTTGTATGTAGTTTAATTTCTATCTAGATGGTTTCTACAAGTGGTTGTTACTCTAGATCATGGACGTGGTAATGTTGTAAATGTGCATGATGACTATTTGTATGTGGTAAGTGATTATTTTGTTATATGTCATTCCATAATTCAATTTCTATGTATTAACATCTATACTTTTATTGTATCAATTGCAGCTCTAGAGGAGTGAAGAGAGGAGGACTAGTGAGTGTGTTCAAAAGACAAAAGAACCAACATGCACTCCATCTAGCTAACTGTCAAAGGCAGCACAAGATCTTTTTCCTTCCCCTAGAGGGAAATGTATTAGGGTCGTTTGTTGTATTCCTACACATGGAATTTTGGAACATATGTTTTGTACTATTGATATATGTGACATTTTATGTCCATATAGCTCTTTTGTAGTAAGCTTGTATGACTTTATTGGATATATATTGTATAGCCTTATAATTTTTTGATTAAAGCAAATCTTATTTTACTACTATCATTTTTGAATGATGTTATCATGTGTATTGTATAAATTGTATGGTTGAATGTTGTAGGAATGGATTTTTTTACATCTAATGCTTAAATAATTACTATTGATTTCTCAATAAGCTCCATCTAATGTGTAAATTGTGTAAATAAGCTCTATTCCTAGTGGTTGTATCCTTTTCAATGCTTCAATTACTTATCCTTCAATTATTCACATGTATGCTTCACTTATTCATGTGTATACTTCATGTATATTATGTGTATTCATGTGTATGCTTCATGCTTCAAATGTATAATTCATGTGTTCACGTGTATTCTTCACGATTCATGTGTATACTTTATGTATTTGAGTGTATGCTTCATGCTTCTTGAGTTCTATTGTTATCTAGTGGCAATGATTTTAACACCAAAAGGTTTCAAATTAATTGTAAGAGCTTCTTCCCATATAATAAATTTCTAGTCAAATTCTTTGCACTATGTAGAGCTTTGAATAAGTTAGGATAACCATCATTTATGATTGCATAATCTGGATCTTCCTTTAATCCAATACCCTCAAGCACTATAAATAACTTTTTTGTTTGCATGAAAAAAATATCATACAAAAATGTATTGCTTTTAATTCATGGCTAAGGCTAGCATCCAACAACTAATGGTTATGATTCTAAAGCTTAGTAGTCATTGCATTTGCATCTATAGAACAAGTGGATGTTTCAAACCTCATGGGCATATATATCTACCTCTATGAACTTGTATGAACACATCAAAACCCATGATAGTTGTTGATCCAACCAACAAAATTTATTTGAATCTACTAATATCACAACACTTGAATTCTCATTAAATGAAATCAATACACAGGTCAATTTTAATGATATGAACAACAATATAAGGTTGATTTTCGGATGCATCACCTAGTGCAGTTATCACATTTCTCCCATATTAATAATTTAAATAAGTTAAAAACCTCCTCCCATTTTCTATGCGTGAAATAACATGACAAATCATTGGGAAACATGGTCCTATAATTACCGACACATCATGTTTTATAACTCTAAAGCATGAAGAACCATACTTCATGAATATTGAATATTTGGATTCAATGTTTCACTAGTAGGCTGAGTTTTGCAACTCAGTAAGGGTGCACTATTTGGTGACAACAACTACAGTTTGGAATCTTAAGGGATTGAGCCAGTTGAACATAGCTCAGAGTGATTCGACGTGTTTGGGTATGATAGAGGACCATTCCTAGCGTAAGCATACCCATTCATATGTGTTGGAACAAGCTGTTTAGTCACATGAGTTATAGAATGAAAGTTGTAGCACTTTGCAACTTTACACTACTTGCATTTGACAACTTTTTCCTCAACTAAAAAGTCGTCACCATGGGAAAACATCTCTAAGATAGCAAAAATAGAGATAGGTTATTGTAGAGGGGCCCAACACAATCCCATAGCCTCAGACAAGAAGTTTCTAAGTTTCACGGTATCTGAGTAATATCATGTCAAAGATTGTAGCCATTTTGCACTTTGGACTCTTAAAGGATTGAGTCGATTGAACATAGCTCAGAGTGATTCTACATGTTCAGGTGTGAAAGAGGACCATTTATAGCATAAACATACCCATCTAGACATGTTGGAATTGTCTGTTTGGTCACACGAATTGTAGAATGAAAGTTACACCACTTTGCAACTTTACACTGCTTGCATTTGACAACTTTTTCCTCAATTGAAAAGTTGTCACCACGGGAAAACACCTCTGAGATAGAAAAAACTGAGAGAGGTCATTGTAGAGGGGCCCAATGCAATCCCATAGCCTCAAAATATTTTTTTAAGTGTCACAATATTCAAGTAACAACTTGTCAAAGATTGTAGCCATTTTGCACTTTGGACTCTTAAGAGATTGAGCCAATTGAATATAGCCCAGAGTGATTCAGCGTGTTTGAGTGTGAAATAGGACCATGCATAGTGTAAACATACCCATTCGAGCATGTTGGAACAGTCCATTTAGTCACATGAGTTGTAAAACGAAAGTTGCACCACTTTGCAACTTTACATTGCTTGCATTTGACAACTTTTTCCTTAACTGAAAAGTTGTCACCACAGGAAAAAACCTCCAAGATAGAAAAAAATGAGAGATGTTATTTGATATGGGCCCAACACGATACCATATCCTCAGATGAGAAGTTTCTAAGCATCATGGTATTTGAGCAACACCCTGTCAAAGATTGCAACCATTTTGCACTTTGTACTCTTAAGGAATTGAGTTGGTTGAACATAGCTCAGAGTGATTCAACGTGTTTGGGTGTAAAAAATGACAATTCCTAGTGTAAGCATACCCATCTAGATGTGTTGGAATAGTCTTTATTGGTCACATGAGTTGCAAAAAAAAAGTTGCACCACTTTGCAACTTTACACTGCTTGCATTTGACAACTTTTTCTTCAACTAAAAATTTGTCACCATGGGAAAAAGCCTCTAAGATAGAAAAAACTAAGAGATATTGTTGTAGAGGGGCCCAACATGATCCAATAGCCTCAGAAAAGAAGTTTCTAAGCATCATGGTATCCAAGTAACAACCTATCAAAGATTGTAGTCATTTTGCACTTTGGATTCTTAAAGGATTGAGCTAGTTGAACAAATCTCGAAGTGATTCGACTTGTTTGGGTGAAAAAGAGGACCATTCCTAGTGTAAACGTACCAATCCAGATGCGTTGGAACAGTTTGTTTGGTCACACAAGTTGCAGAACAAAAGTTGCATCACTTTGCAATTTTACACTGCTCAAGCATTTGACAACTTTTTCCTCAACTAAAAATTCGTCACCAAGGGAAAAATCCTCTGAGATAGAAAAAACCAAGAGAGTTTATATTAGAGGAGCCCAATGCGATCCCATAGCCTTAGATAAGAAGTTTCTATGAATCACGGTATCCGAGTAATAATTCATTAAAGATTGCAATTATTTTTCACTTTGGATTCTTAAGGGATTGAGCCGGTTGAATGTAGCTCAAAGTGATTCAACATGTTTGGGTGCAAAAGAGGACCATGCCTAGCATAAATGTACCCAACCAGACATGTTGGAACAGTACATTTGGTCACACATGTTGCAAAACACCTCTGAGATAGCAAAAATCGAGAAAGATTATTGTAGAGGGGCCCAACAGGATCCCATGGCCTTAGACGAGAAGTTTCTAAGTGTCACAATATCCGAGTAACAACTATCCAAAGATTGCAACCATTTTTCACTTTGGACTCTTAAGGGATTAAGCCAGTTGAATGTAGCTCAGAGTGATTTGGCATGTTTGGGTGCTAAAGAGGACCATTCCTAGCATAAACGTATCCACTTGGATGCGTTGGAATAGTCTGTTTAGTCACACAAGTTGTAAAATAAAAGTTGCACCACTTTGCAACTTTACACTACTTGCATTTGACAACTTTTTCCTCAACTGAAAAGTTGTCACCACAAGAAAATGCCTCCGAGATAGCAAAAAAATAGAGGTTATTGTAGAGGAGCCTGACGCGATCCCATAGCCTTAGACAAGAAGTTTCTAAGTATCATGGTAACATGACTAATGACTGTCATAACTTCAATCTGAAAACCCTTGACATCAAAACTATAACATTTAGTTTTTAATGTTTATTAACAGTAGTTGAAAACTTCCACAAAGGAATACCATATGACTAATTTTGAGTAAACCATTGTGAATGCAGATTGGCCAATAAAGTTCTTGTACATGCTGAAATTGTGTGACCAACCCAGTGCCTCACCTAAATAAGCTAAAAAATACTAAAAAACTATTTATTACCACGTGTAAATCCTTGGAAAATTTGGAAATTTCCTTGCTTCAAAAGAAGTGTCTTGGAAACATTCATTTGGAAGTCCTTTCCATTGACTTTTTGACTCTAATTGCAAAATCACACACTTTTAATGACTCTACCACTTTTCCATCACTTAAGTTTGTTGTGTCAACTTCACTTTAACAAGCAAATTTCCATGGAGAGCAATAAAAATATGTGTTAGTTGTAAGAAAACACTAATAAGAAAGAGGGGACACTCTGCAAAGAATGGAGAGTCATGAATGCCATTAGAAAAGTTATAGGGAAAACATGGTGTAAATGACACTATATGCATGGACTTTCAAAGAGTGCAATAAAATGTAGGTGAATACACACATTTGAAGTTTCAATGGCAGACCTTTAGAAAGGACAATATATTTGAAGGTTCCAATGACAATCAAAGAGACTATAATGTGAGGTCAAGACAATAAATGATGAAGAAAAAGATTCAACTACCATCAATATTCATGCAAAGGTAGAAGTGACAGTGATTAAGGACTTGAAGGAGATTGGATTATGATCCCAATGGAGTCCACAAACCTAAATAGACTCAACTAGACTCCTATCATCCAAATAAACCATAAAACACCTTGAAATTGATGCTCCTACATCAAGCGTGAAGATAAGGTACTAAGATCATTATGCAATGATGAATAAAATGTAGCCATATGCAATGACACGAAAAAAGGAGTAGCTTGAAGATCAAATGGTCAAAGGGGCATATTTTTTTTGTGAGCAATAATACCAATAAGACAGTCATTATTTGATGGATGAAAGAATTTTCAAGCATAAAAAATGCATGATATCCAAGAACTCATCAAAGATAGTCTCATACATAGAGATCATGGTCATAAATAAATAAGAAGGACTGTCATATGCATGAAAAGGAAGTGGTTTTACATGAATTTTGTGATGCAATAAACAAAGGATTGTCAATTCAAAATTTAGATGACTGTGCAAAGGTAAAAAGAGAGTCATGATGACAGTCCAAGGGCAAGTCAAGAGATAGTATAAGACAACAACCCATTCACTTTGCAATAATAGTCAAAGGGGCAATGAATTCAATGAAGGCCTTCATATGAGAGGGGTAGAGTTGTGGAAATCTATAGATTGTTTTTAGGCACCAAATGCATGATTATTGATATTGAAGACAAGAGTCTTAAAGACAACCACCATAAAGTATAGCAAAGGATCATCAAATTATAGATAGAGGAAAATGAAATTTTCAGACATAAACAACAACAAATTCATTGAAATTCATAGCAAAAAATTCTTTAGACAGTCACACATTCATGGGAAGTTTTCAGACATAAGGAGCACAAAATTAATTGACATAAATAATAGCAAAAAGAGTTATGAAATGTGCAACAAATGAAGTCCCTTGAGCAACAAATGATGACAGAAAAAAATGCAGCAATGATGATCACAGTCCTTTGACAATGTGAACGTAATGCATGATATTCCATGAATAGACATTCATGTATAAGTGTCAATATAAATTATTTTCATAAACAATTGTCATTATCACTCTTCTTACCATATATGGATCCATTTTTCCATTTTTCTAAATTGATAATGCATGAATAAAAATGATACAATACAACTAACTTTAAATGAAAACCATAACCATTATGCTTTAGATAAGAATACCAAAAGGAAGTAACACCATGACTAAAATTTAGTTGACCTGAATTGTGCACAAACTTATATATATTTTAAAAGGACAAGAAAAAAAACTGCATATATGATAAATAGACCTCATTAGAAAGGAAGAAAAAAATCAATTGAGGCATTTTAAGGAATATACACATCTGCATGTAATAATTTATCATAATTTTTGTATTTCAAAAAATACATTAATACAATAACAAATATTACAGTAGTGATGGGAAAAATATTGAAAATCCTCCCATTTCTTAGTACTTGTAGCAATACATGCAAGGAATTAATCCTCCCATTTCTAGCCCAGATCATGAAATATCTTATACAAGAAGAAACAAAAGGAGATGCTTCCTAGTTTATTTTCTCCAACCCACCTCAAGTGGCCCAGTTATCTACATTCCAAATGCTTGAAAACATGTACATCCCTTTCTCCCTTGGAAAAACATGGATAGTAGCCTTGGTGTGCTTGTCTACTCTCATTGGAATTTGGTCCACAAAAAAATTACAAAATCCTAACAATTTCAGACATGAAGTCAAATTAAAATCATTAAAAGAACAGTATTTGAAAAATGTTAGACAAACACCTTCTGACCATATCTATTATCACCTTCATGCATGCTCTAAGCAGATCAAGTGAAGGTCCTACAATGGTCGTATGGCCCATATTTCACTACTTTCTCATCTCTCGATGATCCTAGGTATAAATGTCATGAATATATAAACATAATTAACATAAAACATGTAGCATATAAGAATCCAAAAAATCTAGGAAATGGAAAAGAAAGAGAAGATTCAAAACCAAAAAATTCATCTTATACATTCTTACATACCATGTTTCTCATACCACTGAACACTTGCACCAACAACTGATGTTTTTTTCTTAAGTTGATGATCTTTAATGAAGCCTTTCCCTTTTTTCTCCTTCAATAGTCTTGCATATCTCTTCACTAAAGCAAACATCTAATTAATAATTTGTCACAAGTACAACCCAAGTCCTTGCATAGTTATCAATTAAAATGCTTAATGAAACAAGGAAAATAAAATCTTTGATCTAGATGCATTAAATTTTGATGGCTTGTGCTTGACCTATTCCAACATAAATTTTGGCAATAAACAAGCATAAGCAAGGTGTCCATGTAGATCTTAGTATTTTCATCATTGCACATACCGCAATAAGACTAATGAGTAAGCAATATCATAAATTTTCCTATGGTAGGATGTACTAAGCATGATTAAATAAATTTTGACAATATCATGGACTACTACAACAAGTTCCCTTTCATTTCTTGGATGGAAAATGACAAATTAATAATTGAGGGAAGTTATAAGTGGATGAAAAGATAGTCACAAATGCATCAATGACAGTCCTAAATGCATATGACATAAAACACCAATAGAGAATACCAACTTAAAGGTAGTCAATAGAGAGCAACATATAATGTCATTTTGCATTAACAATAATGCAATATTGCAAACCCTTCTACGATCAAACTTACGCTTGAAAAAAAACATTGATTAATAACATGACTTTACAAATTCAATGTGCATACTTACAAATCAATCCAATGAACCATCCGTGCCTGCTCTACTCTTTATTGTGTCAAGTATTGCCTCATGGTCAGACTTGTGCACTTTCCACAAGTTCTTGTTCGTAGGTCTGCCCTTATATTTGATCAAATGAACGTTGGTTGTGACGACAAGGTTGGAGTAGTGAAGAATCTTCCGATGTGTGTCAAAGTCCTCAAACAACCAAATTGGAGCATTCTTAATTGGGTACCTTCTAAGCCATGTTCTAGTAACAACCATCGAACCTGTAGGATATTCTATGTTTTCTCCATCTATAACTAGGGCCTCCAATTTCATTTTGGCCTTGATACAATGACACAGGTAATAATTTGTTTCCTCTTCATTGTCTTCATCTGTAATCACTACATAAGCATGCCTTGCATTGATATGTTCATCCAGTTAGATGTATTTACTGAACATCACAATAAAACAACAAAGTAAGATATATTACCCGGTTCTAGTAGATCCTATACATGATCAAAGTCAATAGATGATTGCATCTCCATGATTTGTAGAGTTGTCAGGAGCCGATACATGTCAAGTAGGGTTAGACTTCTTACAGACCATTCGTCAACCCACTCTTTTGATTCACAATAATTTCATGCTTGAAGTGTACATGCAAAACAAAAGTATTCCATCTTCCACATGTGGATAGTCCATGTACCTATATTGGAGCTTCTAAAATAGTGTAGCTCACTCAATCTTGTTAGTGTACAACAATCCTCATATTTGGAATGTTAGTATCATCTACCAACCAAAAAAATTACAAAATAAAGAATTACCTTCATTACCTATACCCATTGCATGATTACACCACTGGAAAAATGATTTTGCATTTGCCAACTTTACACTATCTTTGCACTTTAACTCATCTTGTGCTAAGGCTCTTTTGATACATGCACTTGCTCCGTCATGCTCCCCTTTTCCATGCCCAACCTCTGCGAAGTTCCACATATTCCAAACACCATTGATCCTATGCATCTTGCTCAACTAGAAAAACATTCTAGATTTCTTGAATTGCGATGTACAGTTATTTGACCATATGATATGCTGATTGAATGATATGCCCCTATTAGCCAAATCGGCATAGAACATCTAAAAGCAACCTTGCACAAAATCTGTAGAATGTGTGTGATCATCATTGATGTAAACATAATACTCCCTCAATACCTTCCTATTATCCTCTCTACTATCATTTGCATGAATGAATTCTATATGCACAAATATAGCAACTTGTGTCTAGTTGTAGTATTGTGATTGCACCTCGTTTTGTAGCTGTAGTGTATAGTTCTCCACAAAGTTAACAATTGAAACAATGCTATGAAGTGGAAACATGTCCTTGCATAACTTGAATTGTGAGCCCAACCATCAATCTCTATGTGTATTCCTTCCATACTCATAGACCACCTAATCACAAAAAATTCCCATAAACTAATGCATTGGTATCTTATCATTGACCAATTCACACTTCTTTGGTTCTTTCCCATCTTTTAGATTGTAGGCCACTGTCTTGTATTTTCCAAATTCCACAATTTTGTTTCCAATTGTGTGTGTACTAGCCATGTCTTGGAAAATTGGAAAATATTGCATGTCACCACAATGATCACATGTGCCATCCAAACATGAATTCTTGTAAAAAATTTGACCATCCACTCTTTCACATAAAATTTTAGATAATAAATCCCTTGAAGATTTAGGTAGAGGCCTTATATTACATTCCTACAAAACATTGTTAGTATGCATATCTACACATATAAGTTGATAAACATCATAATGGTTAGAAAACTAAATATGTACTCTACAACAATAAGTAGTGCGTGTGTGATTTATTTTGACATAAAAAGGCTTTAGCATTTCAAAATACCATTGACATATTTTAACTTGAGGAAACCTCTATACAAAATCAACAAAAAATTGGGTTTGACTGGTATGCTTTGGATGTGGCTCACGGATTTGACTACCAATTATCCTTCTTACAAGATCTCTTTGATTGGGAGAGATCCTTGTGTTGTCTTCAAAAAATCTTGTATTAGAGATCTCAAGGCTTGAGCAATTTCTTTATCTTTCTGTGATACTCTACCCAACGAGAATACCCATAACTCATTTCTATTTGGATCCTCCACTCTTTCACGCCTTCTTTTGGCTCTCATTAGAGATGATCTACTTATTTTCAAAGATTTACTTGTCTTTGTAAGGTTCATCGTATTCCTTGTTTGATTGCTTAACAATGTTGTTGTCATCACACATCATGTTGCACAACTATCTTTCGTGCGTGAGGTAGAACCTGTGCTCTTGTATGCACTCATCAGATTCTTTGCAATGGATTTTTCACTTGATTCATCTGATGTTCTTAGCCCAAGAGTCTTCATGGTGGGCCTAAAATTGAGTTGCCTCATCATTTCAAAAATAGTTAACATCTTCCAATCTCACTTAGCTTCTCAAAAAATAAAGGCCATATCCTCTTTGCATATCTTTGACATGTACATTTTGGAATCTTATTAGGCATTATTTTCAAAACATTGGAATCAATATCAATCAAATATTTAAGTTTTATATGCAAAAATCTAGGAGGAGTTCTCAAAGGTAAAGTTTTATTAACATTAGGAATTTCAACGACATTGGGTCCATAGATTGCGTACCTTCAATCAAAGGTGAAATTGATGACATACCTTGAGATTGACATGTAAACGATGTTGTACCTCCAACTTGAGATGTGGTATGTGGAGTGCCTTCAAATAGAGATGTGTTTATTGATGTACTTTCAAAACCACATGTTGTTGATGGTGTGTCTTCAACTAGAGATGTGTTTTTTGATGTACTTGGAAAACCACATGTTGTTGATGGTGTGTCTTCAACTGGAGATGTGATTTTTGTTGTACTTTGAGCATGATATATTGTAGATGGTTTGCATTGAACTTCACCTATGGTTGATGACGTGCCTCCAACTTTGTGATCCATTTTTGTCCTTCCACGAAGTTTGTTCATTCGTTCCCTTTGTGCTACCAATTTGACATCTCTCTTAGATCAAGCATGAGAATTTCTTCCTCCGTGGACTTCAATTTCATTTCTTCATGAACTTTCCTATTTGATTCTCTTCTCCTTTCATTTTTAGTTTCGCGTTATTTTGATGCTAGAGGCTTTGCTTGTTTCCTTGGCATGATGTTGAATAATACATGTTCACAAACACACAAAGAACAAAAGTAAGTAACATGCATTTTATGAAACATTTATATCATTGATAAACATTGCATTTTATGCAACACACAAAGCATTTTATGAAACATATGAACATATCGTTGATTACATTGCATTGCATCTCTTTCAGAATAAAAGAATTACTTCATGTTTCATAACTAATAACTAGATGTTGATCTATCTACATGCAAAAATTTCAATTGCAATGTAATAATTTTTTAGTGCCAGTCCTATATTAAAACAAATTAAAACACAAATTAAAAATACAAATGTGTTGTCCAAATGTGTTGGATGAAGGGGATGTCTAAATGTGTTGGATGAAGGGGATGTCTAAATGTGTTTTCCAAGTGTTATGGAATGATTTTTATTCATATATGTGCATATGTTTGAATATTTAAAATTGAATTAAAATATGAATGGTCAAATTTGAGTTCCTAGAGCATTTTTATGACAACATAAATTGTATTTTCTTTATATTTATATAAAATTTGACTCATGGATTAGTACAAACCTATATAAGATCATCTAGGCTGACATAGTTGCATTTAAAAGATAAGGGAGCATTAATGTAATTGTTGGAAAAGTCTTTCAACTCATGTGCCCTTCACATTTATGTATAGGTGCATCTACTAGATTTGGAATTTTTTTTCAACATTTAAGAGGCTTATAATTAATATTTTTGGCTGAGAGATATTGTATTATTGAACAAAGAGCATTTTTATGACAACATTTAAATCCTTCCTCTTATCATTTATATAAAGAACAAAGAGCATTTTTATGATAGCATAAATGGCATTTGTCATTCTTTTAATTTAAATCTTAACCTTCACATATTTTCATTTCTTTTTAGTATGTTAAAACACCAGTGAAAGAAGAGTCACATTTTCTTATATGGTAATGTATGAAAAGTTTTTTAGTGCCAGTACATGTACCATTGCATTTGCTAAGTGCAAGAGGCCAACATGTTAATGGTTATCCTATGAAGAATTTTGGTAGGGTCTAGTTGTGCATGGGTCATTGCAAACCCAACTCACAAAAGATGTATATATGATAGTATTTTAGAAGGGGGCACAAGGCACTAGTGAACGGGGGGTTGTGATTATCATACAATCAATAAGAGATAAATCATTGATGAAGCTTTGGTTCATTTCAAACAATTGCATCAAATAATTGTTGAAATCAGAAGGTCAATGGCCCTGAGATAATCACTTAATTTTGTTTTGGATCAAAATTAAGAGCTCTTGTAGGTCAAAACATTAGCATGGATGCAAGAGATACAAACTCTCTAATGTGTTATAAAGGTCAAATAAGCAACCTATGAGAAACCTAGGGTTTTCAACACATTGGTGAAATGGACAGTGGGTGAGAAGAAGGTGAAATGTGGTCTCATGGTGATGGATTTTGATCAGTTACAATCTAATGTACATTTGAAAGTCAACCTATGGTGATGGATATATGTTTATAGATGACATAATTTAAATTAAAATCTAATGTACATTTGAAATTCAACCCAGGTGTGCAACTATTATGCAATTACTTTACATTGCATATCTAATAAGTAGGAGTAGTTGTCAATAGCATTTTATTTTCATTGCATTCCATTAGAACACATTGCTTTGACACATTTCCTTGAGGCATTTTTTCAAACCCTCTATATAAGTTTAGATTAATTCATATATTATTTCATGTTTTTCATTTTTTATCTTCAAACTCCTACAAATTAAACTTTTATCTGCAACTTCCATCTAATTCGATGTTGAATTCTATGAATAACAATGAAGATTAATAAAATCGTCAAATGAATTTGGTCTATATTGTAAAAAATAAACGAAAAAATTCAATATAAACATCTACCTAAAATGAAAAATTATGGAGTCCACTAGTCATGGAAATGCACTACTATAAGCAATGCAAATGGAATTCATAAGCAAGTTTGTGTTAAGTTGATATCCTCTATATAAATTTACATGAATTCATCTAAATTATGTCATGTTTTTCATTTTTTTTCTTCAAACTCCTAAAAATTGAACTTCTTTATGCAACTTCCATCTAATTCAATGTTGAATTCTATGTATAACAATTATGATTAATAAAATCATGCAAGGAATGGTTTATATTGTCAAAAGTAAACAAAAATACTCAATATCAACATTTAAATTGTACCAAAATGAATATAATACCTGTGATAATGAAAAATGATGTAGAAACCTCAAATTTTCTCCTTCTATGTTGTCTAGCATGCAAATTGGTGTTGAAAAGGTGATGGATCTGCTCTCCACTTTGTTAAGAATCTAACTAGCATAAAGATAAGCTCTCTTATCTTAAAAGCTAGAATCCTCGTGGACCATGATAATCTAGGGTCTGAATACTGTGTCAATCCATTTTTTACTTATTATTTTGAAAATCTCTTAATTTATCAGTAGCTTTGCTGAATTTGAGGAAGTACTCAAATTGGATGGGGGTCAGGGATTATGTTGAAAATTCATTGTCTAAATTTCTTACTCTCCTTTCTTTGTTCTCCACTAGTCTTTGCAGCTAAGGCAGTGGAAGGGAAGAAAAAGGAAGGAAGCTGAAAGGAAGGTCATGTTGGGGAGGATGGATGGCTCCATAGGAGGAGTTTTTTTACCTTTCCCAGGAGAATGGGACAAGTGGAATGAGCTATTGCCTCTCGGAATTTCCCAAATTCCTGCCCTGGGTTCCCGGCCCTCGGCTCCTCAGTCCCATTCTGTTCATCATCCCAATGTCACTCCAATCTCTACCACAATCCCTCCTCATCCCAGTTCACTGTTCCCATTCCCAGACCCGAATCTCTGGCCCTCAGCCTCCCAGTCCCACCCCATCCCACTCCCAAAGTCTCACCCCATTCCCAGTCCCAGTCCCTGATCCCCATCCTCATCCCAAACC
Source organism: Sequoia sempervirens (assembly GCA_007258455.2). Lineage (NCBI taxonomy): Eukaryota > Viridiplantae > Streptophyta > Pinopsida > Cupressales > Cupressaceae > Sequoia > Sequoia sempervirens. Next base: position 14,472,041 of record VDFB02047397.1, on the reverse strand, counting down.
AATGTCCCTGTCCCTGAACCCCAGTCCCAGCCCAAACCCCCACTCCTATCACTAAACCCTACTCTGAGGCCATTAGCCATCATTTTAACACTTAAATTGGGAATGATTAACCTTAGAATGGACCTAATGATGCCTTGATCTAGTGTTGTAATGTGTTTTCCATATTCACAATGGATTTAAGGACCTATTAAGCTAAATAAATCTAACTGTGGCCTTAATTTAATGTTGTAAAGTATATTTATTTACATTTTCACATTGATTTTTGAGCCTTCTTGCATTTATGACATTAATATCATCATTAATAGGCCCTTAAGAACCTATATTGTGCATCCTGAGGCATATTTTAACCAAAATCCCGACATAGACCTCAAATAAAATTAATTTCTCAACTCCCTGACACTTTCTCTCTCCAAAAAGCCCCTGTGAGACACATACGCCACCTTTGGAATATGAGTCCCACCTAGGTGGGGCCCATATGCCACAAAAGGTGTATGGGTCCCATTTGGCCTATTTTTAAGGTTTTAAGTGGGAAATCAAGGTTTTAAGTTCAAATTTCATGAATGTTGGCCTATGGGATCCAATTAATAGGATATTCTAGATGGATTGCCTATATAAATGAGGTCTCAAATCATCATTTCATTAAGCATTCATGATAATAAGTCAAGCACTCAATATTTAAGCAATCCAAGACTTTACAAGATCATCAAGAGAGCATTCAAGATCATTTCTAAGGCATTCAAGGGAAAAATTCTTCATCAATTGTTGTAGCAATTCAAGATCCATCATCATGTCAAGGATGTCAAGCATCAAGCATGTTATTGAGCTAGTGTTGTGATGTGGCTTTGAAGATCCATTTACAAGAACTGTTTAAAATCAAAGTTCAAAGATCTAGATCTACATCCTTCATGGCCATTTCATGTTAGATTAAAAATTCACAAGACATTATTCAAGGTATCATTGTTCACATTTTATGTTCCATGTTTCATTTTTCATTTCCTTATCTCATCATTTGGTTTAATTACCTAAAAGGGGTTTGACCTAGGAAAACCCCTATCCTCTAACAAACAACAAATCTTTCTTCTCTTTGATGTGTGATTGCAGATCTAGGTGTTTTGGAGCTCGAAGATCTCTTGAATATTAGGTTACAAGCTTGGAGAAATTTGTTGGAGTTGTCCCCTCACTTGAAAGGTTTTCATCTTCACAAAAGGTCACCTACAAGTATGAAATCCGTAGTTTCAAATCCAAAAATTAGGTCAAGGAGAAAGAGCAAAGATTGAAGAGTAGATCCAAGCCCAAATTCCCTTAAAAAGAAAAACGGGACTGATATGCTAGAAGTGGTGTATGAGTCCCACCATAGGAATTTTTCAAGATTTTTGCAGATCTAGAATCTATAGTGCCATAAATCAATTCCAGACCAAAAACCCTGATCTAGGACTGATACGCCAGAAGTGGCGTATGAGTCCAAATGTTCTCTAAATCAAGATTTTTTTAGCAATTCATAATTTTTTCTAGGTCTTCACAGCTTCCTAGGTGCACCATTTTGATTTTTTTCCTTATGTTCTATTTTGCATGCATTTCTAGGTCATTCATTCAAGTTTCATGCATCACTAGGTTTTAACATTAGATCTTTCATTTCATTAGTCTTTCCAATCCATATCTTGGTGGTGAAATCCTCATTAGTCTCTAATTCGACCCTAGGACACCTTATTACAAGATATTTTTCTCCCTCTCTACATTCGGATTAAGATCTCTAAGGTGTCCTTGAGTGTAGCAAGTGTGAAATAGGAACCTTTCCCTTGTGCTATATTCCTCAAAGGTGGGGTGTACTATTTTTGTTGCAACATTTTGGTGAACCTGATGCATGAACACCTCTTTTCTGATTTGGAGTGCATTATCATCCTATATTTATCTTGCATTGACTTTGCATTAGGTTTTGCATTAGTTAATTGACATCTAGGGTTTCCAAATCTTGCACTAGTGAAAGTGCATATAGGTTGCATTTTTTCATCTTGCATCATTGAATTTCATCTAAAAACTACATTTTCACTTAGCCCAAACATCATCCTAATCAAAAAACACAACATTCCCACAAAATTTGCTGAAAACGATGCAAAAACCCTAATTCGGGACTCATTCGCTAGTCTAGGTGATTTAGTCCAAGTACAAGACCTATTTTTCCTACTTTCTAGGTATTCTGTGTTGAGCATTTTTCAGCATTTAGACCCCTGAAAAACCCAGATTGTGATTCATACACCCCTTTGGGAAAATTAGTCCTAGATCAACCCTAAAACTACCTTTTACAACACTAAAAACCTTGTTGCGCTTCTGTTTGTTGTCATTAGTTACCTGTTTCAATTGGTTGAGTTTATGTTACATGCATTTCATTAGATCTAGCTTAATTTGGCTCATTTCATGCATTTCTTAATTTAAAATTTTCATTTTTACATTGTTACATAGCATAATTAGTCAATTATCATGTTCAAAATCTGAAAATTACATTATCCTTTTGCATGTCTTGTTATATTTCAAATTTGTAGGACAATCATTACATCATGTTTTCATTGCAAAAATCTATAGTTATCATACTTCATGTTCTATTTTTAGATCTTTTAGAGTGTTGTAAGGAAGTTTTGTTAAGTGCATATGAATATGAGGTCCTTTCCCCTCTCTTTTTGTTTGTCATTGATCTCTCTCCTAGTATCCCTTCTAAGAGTGAGGTTAATCTAGTGAAAGAAACCTTGGGTAATCATAACAATCACATTTGTTCTTCTCCTAATATCTCTCCTACTTGTGAAGAAGATATTGTAGCGTTAGAAGAACTAATCAATGAGAGTTTTGAGAACATGAGTTGTTTCTCTCCTCTTACCTCTCCTATTAGGCAAGACATTACTAAACAAGAGGACATAGCGATAAGTAATCATGACGATAACATGAGAAAAAAAGAGACCATTGAAACCTACCTACATTAATTTCCCAACATCTCCTCTTGTGATGATGAGGATATGTTGGTGTTAGATAAACAAACCTTTAAGATCTATGACAACCCTCTTTATGCTTCTTCCCCTACCTATCCTATTTTGGAAGATATTATGGGACAAAGGAATGAAATTATGGACCATCATGACAATCACACTTTTTCTTCTCCTAGTATCTTTCCTAGTCATGAAAAATATACTTTGATGTTAGAAAACACAATCAATGAAAGTCATGAGAATCTTATGTTTTTCTCTTCCCCTAGGGAAAAAATTATTGAACAAGAAAACACCATCATTGATAAGCAAGAAAATCTAACCATTGGTAAATCCCTTGTGATGAAGTCATTTTAGAAGAACAAACCTTTGAGTGTAAGAAAATGTGAACATTGACACATGTCTTTCAAACACTAAAGCTTCCTTAGATGAAGATGATGAAGTGACATTAGACTCCTCTTCACTAAGAGACCATGAAAATAAAGACAAGTTTGTTGAGGTTATGATGACACAAATTGGATCTCCTTTACTTATCGAACCTCCTAAGTCACCTCCCGTTAGTGAATCACATAAGAAAATAAGAGGTTTCTTGAAATCTATGATGCAATCTAATAGTAACATTGTTTTGCAGCAACTAAGTTCTAACTTAGTTGCTCAAACATGTAGGCAACCAAAAATCACTCCCACTCCATTACTTTATCCTCAACATATTTTTCCTAGTGTTGAAGACCTTAAAAAGACTCCCACTAATATATCTGTATGGCAACTCATTCAACTATCACCTACATACAAGTGTCCATTTCAAGAAATATTGCAAATAAAGCAGGAGGAGATCCAATATTATATGAAATTGAATAATGTAGCACCCTCCTTTGATTGTATGCAAGTCACATAGTCAAAAATTACATTCTCTAAACATGAATTACCCTCACTTGAGATCCAAAACAAGCATGAAGCCTTGATGATAAAGGCGATCATTAATGAAACTGCAGTTAGGCACACTCTCATAGATAGTGGAGCAACTTTTAATTTTTGTAGCATTGACCTCCTAGACAAAATTGGAATGGACAAGAGATTTATTCAACTTAATGATGTTTATATTCGTGGTTTTGATAATGCCAATAGGAAACCACTAGGAATGATCACATTACCTATTGAGGTCAGACCTATAGTGTTTCCTACCCCTATTTATATCATGCTGGGACCCCTTTCATACAATCTTCTCCTAGGGAGACCATGGATTCATGCTATGAAAGGAGTCCCATATACTCCACCGTACAATAAAATTTGAATACAACAACAAGATATATATGATCGAAGTAGATGCAAGAAGTTACAACATTCCTAACTCCTCTAATACTTTCATTCCAAGATCAAAATTTGAACCTATACAAGTTGATGTTAATCCTTCACCTACAATGAAACTCTTTAGTGATAATTTTGGGTTGATAGATTTTACGCCTCATTTCAATAAAGAATCCAAAATCTCACCCTCAAAATCCAAAGGGTCATATACCAACGATTCATTTTCAAATACAATTTCTAATGATGATTGGGGTTTTACACCTTCCTTTATAAGAGAGTGCAAAATCTAACAATCTAAATCAAAAAAACCTTGTGTTTCATTTGTTCAAATTGGTTATGTAACTTCCATCCCCCATGGTGTTGATGGGGGCTATGTAACTTCCATCCCTCATGAGGGGGCGATGCATAACTTTTAAAAGGATTTGTGTTCCCATGAGGAAGCCAATCCTCCTCAAAAGCATAAACCCCCTTCATTTGAATTGAAAGATTTTTATGGTATTAGATACAATCTCCCTCCTACACATGGATACAATGAACACATGAAGCAAATCGACATATGATACTCTTTCAAGAAAGATCTAGGTTTACCACCTTTATCTTCATTTTCATCTAAAGCTTTATCATTTAGTGTGTATATGGCATCTTGTGCAAATAAAGGAACATATTCTACTATTGATCAAAAGAGTATCTTGTCAAGACTCCTCCATGATTTTTTGATATCTCTCCCTCCAAGAATATGAAAGAAATTTTACTACAAGAATTCATTTTCCGCATATCACAGAGTTCATGGTCATTCTATTAATGAATGTAAGGCTTTAAGTAATAAAATTCAACATCTTAGGGACTGTGGCACTCTCCCTTGTGTTGAGGCACCTAGTTCCTCTAATTGAAACTTATTTTCATCCTATTCGGCTCATCCTTGTCCTACACTAAGTGGGGGAAAGGGGTCAGGTAGCCTTGTCCTCATATTTCATTTGTCGTTGTCTCTTTCAACTAGTTGACTTCCTTTCATTAATATATAAGAGAAAACTTGGGATGTGGACGACATGCCTTAAGTTGACACACATATGAAATTAAATTGGCATTCACATTTCATTGTGTGATTTTCTTTCTTCCTGCGATGTGTCCTCTTCTTGGTGGTGTCATTGGGTTTGATTTCCTCCGAGAGTGTTATATTTCTTTGAATTTTCCTCTCTTTGAGACATTAGGCACAATGTTCCCTCAGAAGAGACCTTACATGAACCAAGAAAAATCCCTTTGAATGTACCTTACACTATGTTGCATTTAAAATTTTAGTTATATGGCCACCTTGCATAACACACTTTGCATGCCTGTGGAGCCATCTTGTTTGTTCATGAGTTTCAAGCATATAAAGTTTTGCTTGCCTCATGAAGCTCAAAGTTCATTGTTGTGTGGTGCCCCATCAAATTTATTAGGAGGTATAGCTTTGGTATGGTTTGATGGGAAACCAAAACAGAGGCATGAATTTCCTTTAGCCAATTAGGTGTGTGTGAGCACATACTGGCCAGATGTGTATTTGTCTCACCTTCTTGGATTATTCATCCAATGAACAACCTAAAGTTTTGTTTCCTCAGAGTGAACGTACATTTTTGGATGAACAACCTAGATCTGATCCACACCATGTTGGACAAACACTCGAGGCTTGATCCACCTCTTTTGATTTTGTTTCACTTTCTTTCTTATGTCATTGACATTGCATGTTTGCATATCTTGATGTTGCATATCGTACACCTTGTGTGTGTCCTTTTCTACTTATGTTGGTTCAATGCAGGATCTTGGATCCTAGGGGCTTGGCCACCTCCTTTGATCTTTTTCATCCTTTATCTTCCTTATTGGTACACTTGGACCCCTTTTGAATGTCTGCTTTAGTGTGAGTTTGAAGAAAGTTCATCCTCTCACTAAAGTGGGGGCTAAATGTAGTGTAGAAAAAATTCGTCGCTTACTTAACTTGAGAATGATTAACCTTCGAATGGACCTAATGATGCCTTGATCTAGTGTTGTAATTTATTTTTCAATTCACATTAGATTTAAGGACCCATTAAGCTAAATAAATCTAATTTTGGTCTTAATTTAATGTTGTAAAGTATATTTATTTACACTTTCACCTTGATTTTTGAGCCCTCTTGCATTCATGACCTTAATATCATCATTAATAGGCCCCTAAGACCCTATATTGTGCATCCCAAGGCATATTTTAACCAAAATCCTAACATAGACCTCAAATAAAGTTAATTTCTCAACTCCCCGACACTTTCTCTCTCCAAAAATCCCCTATGGGACCCATACGCCACCTTGGGCGTATGAGTCCCATTTGGCCTATTTTTAAGGTTTTAAGTGGGAAATCAGGGTTTTAAGTTCAAATTTCATGAATGTTGGCCCGTGGGATCCAATAACGAGATATTAGATGGATTTCCTATATAAATGAGGTCGCAAATCATCATTTAATTAAGCATTCATGATAACAAGTCAAACACTCAAGAGTTAAGCATTCCAAGAATTTTCAAGATCATCAAGAGAGCATTCAAGATCATTTCTAAGGCATTGAAGGGAAAAATTCTTCATCAATTGTTGCAGCAATTCAAGATCCATCATGTCAAGGATATCAAGCATCAAGCATGATGTTGAGCTAGTGTTGTGATGTCGTATTGAAGATCCATTTACAAGCGTTGTTTCATATCAAAGTTCAAAGATCTAGATCTACATCCTTCATGGCCATTTCATGTTAGATTGTAAATTCACAAGACATTATTCAAGGTATCATTGTGCATGTTTTATGTTCCATGTTTCATGTTTTGTGTCCTTATCTCATCATTTGGTTTAATTACCTAAAAGGGGTTTGACCTAGGCAAACCCCTATCCTCTAACAAACAAGAAAAATTTCTTCTCTTTGATGTGTGATTGAAGATCTAGGTATTTTTTAGCTCGAAGATCTCTTGAAGATTAGGTTACAAGCTTGGAGAAAGTTGTTGGAGTTGTCCCCTCACTTGCAAGGTTTTCATCTTCACAAAAAGTCACCTATAGGTCTGAAATCAACAGTTTCAGATCTAGAAATTAGGTCAAGAAGAGAGAAAATAGGACTAATACGACAGAAGTGGCATGAGTCCCACCACAAGAATTTTTCAAGATTTTTGTAGATTTGGAATCTATAGTGCCAGAAACTAGTTCCAAACCAAAAAATTTGATCTATGACTAATACACTAGAAGTGGCGTATGAGTCCCAATGTAATCTAAATCAGGCTTTTTCAGCAATTCAGAGTTGTTTCTAGGTCTTCATAGCTTCCCATGTGCACCATTCTGATTTCCTGCCTTTCTATTTTGTTTTGCATGCATTTCTAGTTCATTCATTCAAGTTTCATGCATCACTAGGTTTTGACATTAGATATTTCATTTCATTAGTATTTCCAAGCCCTAGCTTGGTGGTGAACCCCTCATTAGTCTATAATTTGATGCTAGGACACCTTATTGCAAGATCTCTTTCTCCCTCTCTAAATTCGAATTGATATCTCTAAGGTGTCCTTGAGTGTAGCAAGTGTGAAATAGGAACCCTACCCTTGTGCTATATTCCTCAAATGTTGGGCGAACTATTTCCGTTGCCACAACCATAAACCCTAATCCCTCAAACCTTAAACCATCAACCAAATTAAGCTCGAATACCTCAAACCTCAATCCTCAATCCTCTACCCACTATCATATGTATTAAACCCTCTACCCTAGATACCTTATATCGTAATCCCTCATACCTCGTACCTCAAACCTTAAACCCTCAACTCTTCAACCCGAATCCCTCAATTGTTAAACCTTAAACCCTAATACGTCATCCCTCAACCCTCAACCCTATCAATTAAACCCTAAGCCCTAGTTTCTCAACCTTAATCCCTAAATCCTCAAACCTTAAACCCTCAACCCTTAACCTTTAACCCTCTACCCTATCAATTAAACTCTCTACACTATACCATAAACCCTAATCCCTCAAACATTAAACCATCAACCCAATTAAACCATAATACCTCAACCCTCAACCCTCAATCCTCAACCCTCTACCCACTACCGTATGAATTAAACCATCTACCCTAGATACCTTATACCATAATCCCTCATACCTCATACCTCAAACCTTAAACCCTTAACCCTTCAACACTAATCCCTCAACCGTCAACCCTTAAACCCTCAACCTTTAAACCCTAATACCTCATCCCTCAACCCTCTACCCTATCAATTAAACCTTGGACCCTAGTTGCTCAACCTTAATCCCTGAATCCTCAAACCTTAAACCCTTAACCCCTAACCCTCTACCCTCTACCCTATCAATTAAACCCTAATCCCTCAAACCTTAAACTGTCAACCCAATTAAATCATAATACCTCAACCTCAACCCTCAACCCACTGTCGTATGAATTAAATCATCTACCTTAGATATCTTATACCGTAATTCCTCATACCTCGTACCTGAAATCTTAAACCCTCAACCCTTCAACCCTAATCCCTCAACCGTCAACCCTTAAACCCTAATACCTCATCCCTCAACCCTCTAGCCCAACAATTAAACCCTAAACCCTAGTTGATCAAATCCTATTGTTCAAACCTTAAACCATCAACCCTTAAACCATAATACCTCAACACTCAACCCTCTACTCTCGACCCTATACATTAAACCCTCAATCCTAATCCCTCAACCCTATACCTTAAACCCTAATCCCTCAAACCTCAATTAAACCTAATCCCTCAAACCTCAATTAAACCCTCTACCCTATACCTTATACCATAATCCATAATACCTCAAACCTTAAACCATCAACCCTTCAACCCTAATCCCTCAACTATCAACCCTAAAGCCTCAACCCTTAAACCGTAATACCTCAACCCTCAACCCTATACCCTATCAATTAAACCCTCAACCCTAATTTCTCATCCTCAATACCTCAAACCTCAAACCTTAATCGCTCAATCATCAAACCTCAATCCCTCAAACCTCAAACCTAAATTCCTCAATCCTCAAACCTTAAACCCTGAACCCTCTACCCTATACCTTAAACCCTAATCCCTCAAACCTCAAACCTTAAACCATCAACCCTTAAACTGTAATACCTCAACCCTCAACCCTCAACCCTCAACCCACTACCCTATGAATTAAATCCTCTACCCTACATACCTTATACTATAATCCCTCAATACCTCAAACATTAAACCCTCAACCCTAATCCCTCAATCCTATACCTTAAACCCTAATCCCTCAAACATCAAATCTTAATCCCTTAATCATCAATTCTCAAACCTTAATCCCTTGAACCTCAAATCTTAATCCCTCAATCCTCAAAGCTTAAACCCTCAACCCTCAACCCTCTATCGTCTACCCTAGAAACCTTTAACCGTAATCCTCAAACCTCAAACCTTAAACCCTCAATCCTAGATAGTCTACCCGAGATATCTCATAGAGAGAGAGTGAGACTTGAGAGAGAGATATTTGTCTATGTGGCATGGGAGGGAGTGAGAATTGAGAGAGAGACTTGAGAGGGAGAGAGAGAGATATCAAGTTAGCGTGGGGGGAGAGGCTTAGGAGAGAGGGGTTGGGAGGGATTTTTTTAGGGAGAGACCTAAGAGAGATGGAGAGGGAGAAAATTGAGAGAGAGATAGCAAAGAGAGAGATGAGGAGAGAGAAAGAGAGGAGCCGAGTGAGAGATGAGACAGAGAGACCTGAGAGGAGAGAGACAGGCGTGAGACCCACAGAGATATATATATATATATATATATATATATATATATATATATATATATATATATATATATATATATATATATATATATATATATATATATATATATATATATATATATATATATATATATAGAGCTGAGGGGGAGAGATAGTTATCTATTAGGGTGGGGGGGAGAGACCCAAGAGAGGGAGAGGGGTTGGGAGGGATATTTTGAGGGAGATACCTAAGAGAGAGGGAGTGGGAGACACATGCGAAAGAGACCTAGGAGAGGAGTAGGATACACCTGAGAGAGAGACCTAAGAGAGAGATAGTTGAGAGAGAGAGATGACAAGGAGAGAGAAAGATAAAGACCTAAGAGAGAGAGTTGGAGTGATAGAGAGAGAAATACCTGAGAGGGAGAGAGAGGGAGTGTGAGAGAGGGGGTTGGAGTGAGAGATTTGTCTATGTGGGGTGGGAGGGAGTGAAACTTGATAGAGAGAGTGAGACTTGGGAGAAATATTTGTCTATGTGGGGTGGGAGGGAATGATACCTAAGAGAGAGACTTGAGAGGGAGAGAGAGAGTTATCTAGTTAGGGTGGGGGGGAGGCCTGAGAGTGAGAGGGGTTGGGAGGGATTTTTTGAGGGAGAGAATTGAGAGAGAGACATGAGAGAGATAGTTGAGAGAGATGAGAGGGAGAGAGAAAGATAAAGACCTGAGAGAGGGAGTTGGGGTGAGAGAGTGATAGAGTGATAGAGATAGACTTGAGAGGGAGATAGAAAGATAAAGACCCAAGAGAGGGAGTCAGAGTGAGAGATTGATAGAGAGAGACTTGAAAGGGAGAGAGAGAGGGGGGTGAGACCTGAGAGGGAGTGTGATAGAGGGGATTGGAGTGAGAGAGATTTGTCTAGGTAGGTTGGGAGGGAGAAAGACATGAGAGAGAGAGAGACTTGAGAGAGGAGAGAGAGTTATCTAGCTAGGCTGGGGGGAAAGACCTAAGAGAGGGAGAGGTGTTGGGAGGGATATTTTGAGGAAGATACCCAAGAGAGAGGGAGTGGGAGACACCTAAGAAAGAGACCTAGGAGAGGGAGTGGAAGACACCTAAGAGAGACCTAGAGAGAGAGAGAGAGGAGAGGGAGAGAGAAAGATAAAGACGCAAGAGAGGAGCTGGAGAGAGAGAGAGAGAGAGAGAGAGAGAGAGAGAGAGAGAGAGAGAGAGAGAGAGAGAGAGAGAGAGAGAGAGGGAGTGTGAGCCCTGAGAGGGAGTGAGAGAGATTTGTCTAGGTAGGGTGAGAGAGAAATTTATCTAGTTAGGAGAGAGAGACCTGAGAGAGGGAGAGGGGTTGGGAGGGATATTTTGAGGGAGAGACCTGAGAGAGGGAGTGAGAGAGACCTAAGAGAGAGATTTGAGAGAGATACTTGAGAGAGAGGGAGTGAGAGACACCTGAGAGATACTTGAGAGAGAGACCTATGAGAGAGAGACCTGAGAGAGAGAGAGATGAGATGGAGAGAAAAAGATAAAGACCCGAGAGAGGGAGTTAGAGTGAGAGAGAGGGGGAGTGTGAGAGAGGGGGTTGGAGTGAGATTTTTCTAGGCAGGGTGGGAGGGAGTGAGACCTAAGAGAGAGAGACTACTACATTAGATAAAGAGAGTTATCTAGGGAGAGAGAAATATAAAGACCCGAGAGAGGGAGATGGTGTGAGAGTGAGTGTCAGAGAGGGAGTTGGAGTGAGAGATTTGTCTAGGTAGGGTGGGAGGGAGTGAGACTACTATCGGAGAAAGAGAGTTATCTAGTTAGGATGGGAGGGAGAAACCTAAGAGAAGGAGAGGGGGTGGGAAGGATATTTTGAGGGAGAGACTTGAGAGAGACAAGGTGTGAGAGAGGGGGTTAGAGTGACAGAGTAGTCTAGGTAGGGTGGGAGGGAGTGAGACCTGAGAGAGAGAATTGAGAGGGAGAGAGAGAGAGTTATCTAGTTAGGGTGGGGGAGATACCTAAGAGAGGGAGAGGGGGTGTGAGGGAGTAGGAGACACCTAAGAGAGAGACCTAATAGAGAGAGACCTGAGAGAGATACTTAAGAGAGAGAGACATAAGAGAGAGACTTGAGATGGACAAAGAGAGGGAGTGGGAGAGATTTGAGAGAGAGAAACTTGCGAGGGAGAGAGAGTTGTCTAGTTAGGGTGGGAAGGAGAGACTTGAGAGAGGGAGAGGGGGTGTGAGAGATCCAAGAGACAGAGGGTGGGAGGGATAGAGAAAGGGAGAGAGAATGGGTACATATTGGTTAAGAGGGAAGGAGGTGGAGAGGTTGTGAAAAGTGAAACTTTAACTATCCATCAATGATAATAACCTGTGAACTCGAAGCATTATGAAAGTGGTGGAGCAAACACAAAGCAAACTTAGGTTTTAGTCAAAGTAGCTCATTTGGTGAGCACCAAATTTGGTGCTCTCCAAATGAGACATCTCATTTGATGCTAGCCAAATTTGGGGAGCGCCAAATGTGATGTCTCATTTGGAGAGTTCCAAATTTTGCGCTCACCAAATGGGCTGCTTATGGATGTGAATTTATCAGGATTTATCAAAATTTCACATATTTTTGTCTATGCTCACTGTCACGTTTGCATGTCTTTCAATGCACATTTATTAAAACATCATGATGATGTTAGAATCTCTCTTAGCTATCTAAATATAGATATTTTTTTACGTTTTGAATAAGTTAAGGTTTTCATCGATAACTTCTCTTGTTATTGCCTCTATTTTTTGCCAAAAACCAACATGTGTTAGTTTTAAGATATAATTTTACTCGTTCATCAAATCATGAAACAAATTATATTTTTTTAAACTAAACTCCGTTCTATGCATGATGAAAAAAAATTCAAATTTCGATTAATTTTCAAAAAAAATAGGGGGGGAGCATGCTCAAATTTCAACTTTTCAAGATGTGTCTACTTTGAAAATTCATAAAATATTATATATTCATTAAACAAATTAGCCGAAAGAACGGGGAAAAACTACAAGGTGTTAGCTAATTTCTCACCATTCAAATTTTTGAAATTCTAAAGAAAAGTTAATCAAAAAGGGGGGGGGGCATAATACGCTATGCTATTTTTTTGATAAAAACATGACCTATTTTTGGGCCCCCCTTTTTGAAACCCTTAATCTTCATTTATTTCAAAAAAAATAGTAGCTTACAAACTAGACTCAAAGCACTTCAACTTTTTTTTCTTTCCGCATCTTCAGATTTTGAGTGTAACTATCTTCATTTTCTCGAGTGAACATCATATTTTGCTGATTTAAAAAATAAAGTGGCATCTTAAGAGCCATTTTTGTGTCACAGCTTGGTGCACTTACCCGTATACCCCTATAAACAACCTCCTAAGTCTATGCTGAGCTTAAATTTTAGGAGATCCAACCCACTCTCATAGAGTTGGTCATTATCCCTCCACAATCTATTGATGAGATGATTTCACTTGCATGATGACAACCCTAGCCTTGTGGTAATATTTTTCTCTAGGAAGTGGAGCAATGATTTTGAGACCTAATAGTATTTATTTCATTTTTTTTTAGTTTTAGCGCTCTTAGCATCTCATTACATCTTGAATCCTCAATGTGATTCAAGTTTGCAAGATTGAAATTTTTTCTTGATTGTAGTTATCTAGTTTAGCTAGTAGTTTCACATAAACAATTTTTTTCTAAAAATTCACGAGGGATGGAATAAAATTATTTTATAGATATTATTTTGGTCAAGAATTTCACCAAATATGGAGAATTTTCATGGCCATATTCCTTGTGAGTTGAGAGAAATTAGTTTTCTCTATTTTTACTTAGTAATTTACAAAAATAATTAATTTAAGTGATTTTTAAAAGTTGGAATGAAATGGGTTTGCAGGAGTCTTTGGATGATCATTCCACATATCTTGGCTAGTTTTAAAGTTGTTAGCATAACTCTATTACATTGTTAGCAGACATGTTAGTGGGCAATTTATACTACGGTTAAACTGTTTCATCACTTGCTTGTTCAACTGCTCAAGTCCTAATTGTGTTGCTTGTATAAATGAATTGCACTACTTGAATTAATACATCGAGCTTTATAGATTTCATTTGGTATCAAAACGAATACCATGGGTATCAATTTATGCTAGTACGCTGTCATGTGAGTAGTTGTTTTAATTCAAATCAAAACCTTTTGTCATGATTGCGAAACGTTTTTTAAGGAAGTCTGAGCCCATTGAAGAATTCGAGGAAGGCGTCGAGGAGGAGTCCAGGGTTTGCTGACGGTGCCAAGAAGAGTTCAACGCAGCTTTAGAACCTCCATGGCTATCACATAGGAAGAGTAGAGTTGTGTACAAAGGAAAAATCAAAGGGGTTGAATGGTTGTGTACTCGATGGTTATGTGCTTGACAATGAGTTTTTAGGAGTGAAAACGTGGTTGCCACCAAATCCAAAAGATGTGAGCGGAAAATACAACTCGATTGCAATAGTTATTTGAGTTCCATCAAGCCAAAGAAAGAATATGGTGTAGTGAGCATGGACTATGTTTGCAGAAGGTACACTCCTATGTAGAAGACTCAATGCATCATGTTTGTTTGAGTATCTTTTTAATTTAAAGAATAAGATGTGCATTGTGATGATGGGTTTGGATGCTGCTATGACTATTATTTTGTATAATTTAAAACTCGATGTAATTGTTATTTCCATTGCCACTTTTGGTTTCAATGTTGAGACTGTTGAGTTGCAAGGTGTTCTTCTAGTCATTGCAAAGAATGTTACATGTTTTATGCATATGGGAGATGTGGTTACTATTCATGAATGCCCTGATGTTAAATATGGCAAGCGCATTCATATTTTTTCTATTGATAATACCATCAAGAGTTTCCCCGTAAATTTGTTTGATGCCTATTTAAAGCTCTATTTATTGGAAGCTTATCACCCAATGAGAAAAGGGGATCTTTTCTTTTTAAGAAGTGAAATGCACAACATGGAGTTCAAAGTACTCTATCTTCTTACTGTTGGTGTTTGAGAGAGTGAATTTATGTTGAGATTTGAATTGCTTTTGGTGAAGTTAGATCGAAAGAGGGGAATGTTATTTGGCTATATCAAGGGTCATTATATTAGAAATAAGAACATTATAAATTTCATTCAGATTGGGGCTATCTTTGCGACTTTTGATGAAGCATCCAAAGACTCATCCAAGACATCAAATGGATAAAGTGTAACAGGGTCATATTGGAGGTTGGTGGCATCAAAGGATGGAGGAATTTCCATCATCTCAAGTTAGCTTCTCGCTTTGATATGATGCTTTGTATGAGAAGAGTTTTTGGCTTTATTTTCTTTTCTTTGTTATTATTGACAGATTGAAGAATACATATATTGTGAAGTTTTATTTTTGGAGACAGGTAAGGGGTTTGGTGAAGAGCTTAGTATGGATTGTTTCCCAGAGAGTTCATGAGACTGTCACCAAGGATTACACATTTATGAGGGTCGAGGAGACAACTTTGAGGATGGTTGTCTAGTAATTACGATTAGGGACCAAGGATTATACCTTTACAAGGGTCAAGGAGATAACTTGGAGGTGGTTTTCCATTAACTACAGTCTATGATTCGGGAGTTCATGGAGGAAGAAATTGGAAATTTAGCTCGAAGCTTCTGGAGGAGTTCCACCTAATTCAGGATTTGTTTCTTCAGAAGGAAAATCTTCTCAAGAATGTATACCTATTTTGTAATCAACAAGTTTCAAGGGACTTTCTATGGTACTAGGTGAAGACCTCACAGAGGATTCCACTAGCAGTGATGAAGATGAAGAGATGGAGGGTGATAACCAAGAGGTGGTCCAAGATTCAAAGGACAATGAAGATGAAGGGGATAAGGAGATTACAAAATAAATTGAGGGTGTGGTTATGAATGTTACAAAATATGTAGATGGGTAGGCCATGGCAAACATGGAAGAGGATATGCAAGCTAAAGAAATTCCCTTGGAATTTTATCTCACTCAATTCTAGGAGTTGCAAGATAAAGTGAACATAATGGATAGGGTTTTTAATAAGTTAATGTCTATTACTTTGGGTATCATGCGAAGGGCTATTTTTTTCATTATGAATGGTTTGACCAAAGTCAGGAAAGGCCATAGAAAGATGAACTCCTCTTAGGCTTAAAAGATGCAACTGGAAGATAGAACTATTATGGCAATAGAATAGTACAACAAGTAGATGGAGTAGCTAACTGAGGAATGAGACTTAATCTACAATCCTAAAAAGTAATGTTTGTCTTCCATGTCTCTAGTTTTTGGCCATTGTGCCATTATACTTTCTAGGCTTGCGTGCCCTCCATTTATGTTGGTCTATGCTATATTTTTTGGTCTTTAGCTATATGGTTGGATTTTTCCTTCTTCTATTTCATTCTTATTAGGGTTACTATTTTTTGCAGGGTATTGGTCTATTTTTTTGACCCTGCTATTTTGTGGTGGTAGATCTGCTGGCTAGTTGGCCTATTCATTGTTCTTTGTTCGGGTTCAGGGGCCCTTTCCCCTACTTTTGTTATAAAAAACTACACACTCCAAAATTTTAGTGTAGTAAATTTGGCCCAACAACATATAGAATAGAAAATATGGCTCTTAACACCTTTACCCTACTCTCAAATAACACATTTTACTAGAATGCATCCATTCTTGTCATGGTCAAATATTGTTAGTTTCTCAAAATTTGAGAGAAGTTATTATGGAGGGACCCCACATCCACCTATATGTCTAGATATAACATTTTTAGGCCCCATGAACTCCAAGAATTGTTTTGTCATATATTTTTAGTTTTTGGCTCTTATAGTGTAGAGGGATTGGAAAACATGGGGGATGAAACATGTCCTCCTATAACATTAATTTCCCATCCCAATTTTGTCAACATAGTTGGTTCAACCCAACAACACATAGAATGAAAAATGCATATGCCTATTGGCACCTTTATATTTTGTAAGAATGCATTCATTATTTCCATGGTCAAAAAGTGTTGATATAACAAAATCTAAGAGTTTTTATTATGGATGGATCCTACATCCATGTATAGTTCTAAATAGAACATTTATATGCCTCACAAACTCTAAGAAATTCTCTATTATAGATTGACAATTTTTCTCTCTTAGGGCTCTTAATAAACCTTGCCAAAACCTCATAGCATAAACTACCTTAATATTTTTTTCCTAATTAAAAAAGATAAATTATTTCCTCCAAACATAAACTCCACTTTTTTATTTTCTTAATTTTTTCCTTTTGTGAAAAGAAAATTATGTTTTTTGAGAGCCTGTCATTACATTGATTTCTTGAAAAATGAATTTTTACGTAAATTTTGATTAGATGCTCAAATTCACTTTTGAAAGCTATAAAGGTTGATGTATTATTTGAAATGGTTCAAATCATTTATACAAGAAACACAATGAGGACTTAAGCAGATGAACAAGTAGTTGATGAAATGGTTTAACCATAATAGAAATTGCCCACTAACATGTCTACTAACAATGTAATAGAGTTATGCTAACATTCCCCCCTTATTACATTGTTCCTACAAATGCATCCCTAAGAGCTCTAATGCACCTTTTAAGAGACCCCCCCTTAAGGTTTACATGACATTTGGAGACCCTATTTTAATCCCTAGGTATCCTAATCCCTCCAAGGTACATGGTTTCAATAATGTCTCTTAAGAGATATGAGAGAAAAAATGTCAATTTTTTTCTTATGTATTCTCTCAATCCATGGTACCTACAAATGTTTTATTTGCACCTGCAGGTGGATGCTAAGTCCCTCTACAATACCCTATCTCAATTTTTTCAACTCTTTACCATTTGATTATTCCAAAAATGAATATATTCTTATAAAATTCCTCATTTGAGGGTAGTCTAAAGATGCCAATAATTTTTTTTATTTTGAGTATTCCAACATGTCAAGGTGGATAAGTAAATGATAGGGGAGGTCTCATTATGTTCCCTAGGAGTTCAAATTTTTCCAAGCTATAATAATTTGACAAAGTCTCTTAAGAGCCCTAAGAAAAAGGTTAACATGTTTTTCCTTCTTATTCTCTCAACCCATGACAAATATAAATGTCTCATTTGCACCTACAAGTGGATGTTGACTCCCTCTATAGTACCTTGTCTCATTTTTCTTATCTCCATACCATTTAATTGTACCAAGAATGAATGATTATTTCAAAATGCCTTAGTTGAGAGTACTGTAAAGTTTCCAAAATGATTTTTTTGTTCAGCTAAACCTCATGGGAAAAAAATGACTACTCTACCACATAATGTTTGGTTGTTGAATGCTAGTGGAGGCCTCAGTTCATTCCCTAGGTCTCTAAATCCTTCTAGGCTACATTGTACCTGTTGACGCCAAAAATTGGCAAGGTAACAACCCTTTGTGGGAAAATCAATTTGTGGGGGACCTATTGCGCTAAACTGAGTGACCTCCGAGTTTTAAAGAAGTTGACTTCTTCTGTAATTGGGGTTTGGAAAGGGAAAAGGAAGAAGATGTAAAAATAAAGGATCTAACTAGGGCGATGCGCCATAATTTAGATAAAAGGCACGATAAATCTATCTTTTGGATATGATCTAAGGGCCCGTTCAATAATTTGCTATGTTCTAGAATGACAAAAATTAAAGATTGAAGCATGAACACTGCATTCAATGACATAAAATAACTTTCACACCCATTTATTGAAAAGAGGAGTCAAAAGACATGATCTAAACCAGCAAACTTACATTAAAATTATAGAAGTTTTGCAAATGAACCATTCAAACAATAATGGAACAGTATAAAGTTAATCAAATAGCTTAAGAAAAATAGAAAGGTCGAACAATGGCACAGTCTGTGAGTCTTTCTATAATAATCTAATAACAACAAAAAGGCCTGGCGTCTTTCTAAAATTCTATATTTTCTGCAATTCTCAAACTCGTGGAACTCCTCTTTAGAAGCAAAGAGCAGTATATATAGTGAGCATTCCCACCACCTGGCGAACAGTAACTGAAAAGATTTGGTATCCTGAGCAATGATGTAGCAATGATTCCCCTCGGCCATTGTAACAAAAAAAAATTCAAGCCATAGCATGTGGTCACTCCCCATCTAGGTGCATCCCCTGTGAATGATGGCAGTGGTCTTGACATCGTCCCGTGTAAACAAGTGTCGCCACCCAGTATAGGTAGTTAGAACATGCAACAACATATTGCAACCCATAGTTCATCCTTTGCTTTGAAGAAGTACTCGTCGAAGAGACACATGGTGACATTTCGTAGCCCATGGTTCATTCCTCCTCGTCGCCATTAAAGGTTTGTGCTAGGAAGACACGTGGAAGCATGCTTTTTCATTGGCGCTGACTTTGGGTCTGCCAAAGCATATGCATATGAAGGCTATGTGGCACACAGTTGAGGCCCGACCCAAAAGTGAAGGGAAGTAGCCTTTAAGCGTGTTCAACGAAGACACGTGGAAACATGGCAAGGGCCATTTGAAAAGAAAAGGGAAGAATCCCTTTAGAAAGCGTTGAGTGGATATGTAGCGGAGGTCGATGGTTATTTATCAAAAGGGGCCGATGACGTTTATTTGAGGCATGGGCCGATACTTAGCAAAAAACAAAACCCGAAGGGAGCTTGATGAATTTTATATTCACAGCTTTTGGCGACTACTGGGGGTGTTTTTCTTGAGGAACAAGGAACCCAAATTTTTCCTTGGCTTGAAGACCAGAGCCTGCCTCCATTGGGTGACAACGTCAAAGCTTAGAAAGAGTGGCCTGCAGAGGTAGCCAGTTAGCCTTGGATGGTCTTGATATATCACGTAGATTCTCTTGCACTTCGCTTAGATCAAGAATTTCTTTATAAGGCAACACCTTAGGTAAATCGGCCCTAGACTCACATTCGAAAAGTAGTCGCGCTATTAGATGAATGACACCCTCGATATCTGCTGCAATAGGAAGCTGACTGAAACTATGGAAAGTGGTTAGGTCCTGCTCCTTCTCCTCAATTTTCTTCGCAGTTTGCTCAGCTGTGGTGACTGACTCATCTTCAAGAAATGAGGATGACATTCCCATCTCAGTTAGTTGGGAGAAATGTTCCCGCATGCTATCCATAGTCCGGTTCAAGGTAGCTACACAGGCGTTAGTACGAAGGATGGCCGCATGGCAGTGGATGAATTTGTTTGTCATCTTGGCAACAAAATTCCAATCCTTGATCCTTTCCTTTGCTAAGTTTTCATCAGAGACCATTTATAGCTTACTTAGCAAACTCTTTTCCTTAGGAACCCTTTCTGTGATTAACCTCGAAAACTGCTCAATTGTTCCATGAACCTCCCTACTCAATTTTGTTGCCTCCGACATGAATCAGAGTGTTGGCTGTAGTGTTAGACTGAAGGCCTTAACCTTTTCCCAGTATGAAATATATAGATATTGAGCTACTGGGATGAGGTCCAGTTGAGCAGCAGGGGCTTGGGGAGCATTCCTTAGAAGGGAAATCTCTGCATCCTTCGAGGCAACATCCTCTGTCAATTCTGCAATTCTACTGTTTGCGGATGCAAGTCTTCCCTCGATGTTGCTTAGCTCTTTGGACTAGTTTTCCTCGGCCTGGTGGTTTTCCAACTCTGTTTCAAGAGAAGACTTTGTCTCTTGGAGCTCCTTTTCCAATTGGGCCTTTCAAGCCTCAAAGTCTACGTCTTTCTCTTGCATCTTTTGCTCAAATTGAGCACTCCACTATTCAAACTATTTATCCTTTTGTTGTGTCGCTTGTTCCGCTAGAGTTAATTGGATCTGATATTCTTGGTTCTTTGTCTGCAACTCATTGATTAGGTTGGGATCAATAGATTGGGACTTCGTGATTTCCTCTTGGAGTTTATTCCTCTCCAACTCTGTTGCCTGCACTTTCTCTGATAAGCGCACAACTTCTGCTTTCAATGATTTCTCCCTTGTCTCTAGGAAATTGACCCTTTCCTTCATAAGCTTCAGCTGCTCCTCCCTTTTCTTTAGCTGGCGACTGAACCAGAGGAAGTAAGTCGTCACCACCCGATGTGTTTCCTCCATAAGCTCTACCTTGTCTTATGGCTAGGCTGTGTTCATATCAAGTCCCACAACATACATGTTGTAATCCTCTGACAACATCTCCCATTGCGGTTTGACCACGTTCAGATACATGGTTGCAAAGTTCAACGTTCCCTGAGCTTCATTGTAAACTATATAAACTTTTGGCTTCATTGGCTTCTTGTCATCCTTAGCCTTTTTCTTTTGCATTTTGAGAGTCCGCACTTGTTTTATGGCTTCTCCTTGGGCTATGAATTGTCCTGGTGATTGAACTAGCCCACCTGCAAAAGGTACACCGAGAGGTAGGACAAATTGGAACGTAAGTGTAGTGGGCCTAGGCATTTTTCTCTTCTGGAGAATAATAGTCTTCGGGGAGAAATAAGGAACATGCCAAGGTTCGGTTTGTGAACCGACGGAAGGGCTCATCTGTTGTTACAGTATGGGGTAGTCATTGTAGAGTTCGTTTGCTGGGCATAGTGGGTTGGACCTGAGAAAACAATAGCAATAGGGGTACCAATGGCGGCTAAGCTTGTAGAAAGAGAGGCGAGGAGAGGTTGGGCAATGGTGGCTGGTGTCAGGGTTTGCGGAGGTGTTAAGATAAATGGCCCTATCTGGGTGAATTGGGAGAAACCCTCTACTACCATTGTGGCAGAGGTGGAAAAGGAAATGATAACAATTGTAGTGAGGGGTGCCGCAGAAATAGCAGAGGATACTAAAGATTGAGAAGTAAGAAAAGAAGGGGCGAATGTTACCTGCTGACTAGATGATGGTGGTTCTTCACTTGTTGGCTCCTCACTTACTTTGAACTCCTGGCTCACTGTGAGCACTTGGCTTGCTATGGGTTCTTGTGAACCTTCTCCCATAATAGTTTATGTGCATTATCATTTAGCGAGTGGGGAGTCCCCCATCTCTACAGTCTTCGGTTGTTGCTGCTAGGACACTCTTGTTGTTTTTGAGGCCCAGGTGAGTGTCTGCGAGGCTCTTGATATATTCAATTGCACATTTGAAGTGACATAGGTAGGCTTCCCTGTGGAATTTCTCCTTTGTTGAGCAGAGGATGTCGATCTCTCGGCTTCCTCTTCTTCCTACTCTTCAGATTCCTCATCGGAGTCATTGGCCCCACTAGCGCTTGGGTTGGAATTCAGATGCTCATCCTCCCACAGCTTATCAAACTGTTCATCATCCTTCATGCTACCATAAGGGGCATCAAGCTATTTTGTCTCTTGGTGATACACCAAGAAGGCTCTGATTCTTTCCACACTCCATTCTTCTTCTTTTCTTAACTTATTGAATAGGGTGGCTCCCATTTTACGCTTCTCATCATAATTTTCCGCAACGAAGTAGAACTTATTCCATGGCGGTCTGTTGTTGTCTATAGGAATGTGGATCAGGTCAACCAATAATTCATCTTCATCCTCCTACGGGTTGCACCTCTTTTCCCAGTAAGGCCAAGAACTATGAGTTACTTTGATATGCTCATATGGTAGATCATTGAAAGGGTTGTAACTCCATTTGTCACAGATCATTACCAACCCTAGATGAGCTAGCTTATCTTGCAACAATAGGTGTGTCTACTTCTTTTTCATGACCACTTTCTTGAAGCTTATCAGATAGGTGAAAAATTCCTTTCTTCTTGGGTTTTCCTCCACAGAAGGTAACATCAATAATACATGCCTGTCAGAACATTTCAAGGGCTAGCACTTGATTTGTAACACATTCCAGAAGGAAAAATGGTTCCTTGGTGAAGCCTCGCATCCAAATGAATGTGAAATCCGCTTAGAAAAACTAGTCACATATGGGAATGAAGTTCTGCATATACCCTGTCTGGAGCTTAGTGAGCCGATTAATACCATCCTCTCATTGCAAATCTTGCAAAATTAGAGTCAAGAAATAATCTAAAAATGCATAATAGTCATAAGTGGAAGAGAGGAGAGGAGTCTAGAAAAAAATTGGCTTCCTTCTCCGCCTTTCGTCAAAAATAGCCAACTTCACATGCTTATCAAAGAAATTAGGGTTCTAATGCAAAAACATATGGGAAAGAAAGGAAGGAAACCTGAACTCCCATTTAGTTTGGTAATCCTTTATTTGCCTTATCATCTCCTCAACGAGGTATTTTGCAAAATCATACCAAAAGAAAGAGTATTGCTTGCAAAATTGGAATCTCAAGCCCAACTGAAATGCGTGGACTTCCTTGTCGGTGTTCAGACCGCAAAGAAATGCCAACATTGAAAAGGCCTCTTGCAAGTTTGTGTCGAAAGCACCATGCTACGCCAGGATCTTTGGTGGCTTCTGGTGTTCTACCTCAATCCTTTTGGTTTCTTTGTTATAAAAGTCCAGAGCCTTTTCCCTTCCTTTCCATATATTTTCCCCCTTTGTAGAAGTGAATATCTCAATTTCTTCCTTTCTGTAACTCTGATCAGGGATGCACAACATACTCCAGATAGCTCACAGGCTGATATTAACCCTTAAAGTCTAGCCCTCGATAGTGTTGGTGCTTGGGTTGAAATGTTTGATGGCCACATCGACTGATTCTAGGAAATAGTGCACAAATGGGACCATATATTGTGGGAGCCTGCTGAGCCATATCTTTCGTGCCATTGATAGTGAGTGTTTGGATACCTTCATCCTTTCGCAGGCTGCTTCCCTCAAAGACTTAGGGTTCTTTGCAAGATTGGGATCATGAATATTATCCCATTCCTCCTTGATTAGGGCTTGATTTCTATGGTTTTTGGGCCTTTCTTGTTCCTATGTGTTCGCCCACTTTGGCTTATCTGGAATACTAGGTGTGGCATAAGAAATGTCGTTGAAGATGTTGATGACTTGTGCTACTCGCATAGCTTTAAATAAGCTTCGCGTTGCCTCCCCCTGTGCCTCTTTCCACAATTTTTTTTCCATTTTTTCTTTGCGGGAAGCTTTTGCTTAGCTTGAATTTCTCTACAACTTTACCTCGACTCTGGTTGTGCACTAGAATTTTCTTTCACTCTGAGTAGTGTATTTGAAAAATCCTTTTAAGTGCCTAAACATTTTGCATGCAACACTTAGCTATTTTTTCTCAAAGTGGTAGACGAGAGTTGCCTTTTTTTCATTTAATTTAGCATGTATCGCCAACCTTTTGGCTTGTGCAAGATAAATCACTTGCCATTGTGAAATGACAAGAATTCATAATTACAATTAACAACCATGTTTTTACAAAGCGATTTCCTTGGAACTTGAGTCGACGATTTGCTAGCAGCTTAAGCGTTCATATGTGTTGGCAATTAATATCCCAAAAGGAATGATTAAGACAAAGATGTGATCAGTGTTTGAAAAGATATGAGCTTTCCTTGGAATTTTCAAAACACCTGGAGAATGACACCTCAACATTTGGTTGTTCCTAACACCGCCAATTACTGCTACCAACTTGGGCTAATCAATTAGCCCTTATTAGTTTTGCACACAACAAGCCGTACTCCGCAGACGCAACTGAGTGGGAAATTTGAGCCACGACTTTCAAGTTAGTACTTGATTAGCATCATGTTTATGGTAAGCAAATTACCACACATTTCCTTTCTTTTTCTATAAATAGGCACCTAGGCAGTAGCGAAATCACACTTAGCGATTTGAGCATAGTTGGTAATAGGTAATTGGCTTAGCAGTTTAGCATTAGCAATTGTGTAGTATTTTCATAGGATAGACTTGGGTAGTTTGCAAATATAGTTCTAAGATAGTTGCAGAGCACCTGCCAGCATGAATACCTCAATTAGGCTGGTTTCTCATAAGTCCTAGATGGCATTTTTAGGCGAGATTTCAACTAGGTGCCTAAAAAGGATGAAAAAGAATAAATACTCACTGGCTATCATAGCCATGAAATAGGTTTTGGGACGTGATTGCATTGAATACGAGGATAAATACTGAGTTAACATTGATGTGTGCTCACACTTCGTTGCCTCTATGCTTGATATTGCAATTCCCAAGCCACTGAATCTACATCTGGTTAAAGAATTTTTTCCAAAGAAGTACTTGAATGACCTCAGAGAGGTAGTGGGGAACACTGCATTCAGTGGAGGCATTCCAACCACAAGCGACCTTAGGAGATTTATTGAAGAGGACGTGGTCATACCATGGCTGTCATTCCTGAGTAGATTTCACCTCCAGTCATAGAATGAGCACCGCCAAATGGTCACTCATGCCTGTCACTTCCTCTTCCGCATATACAACATGGTACCATTCTATTATATTGATTGGTACATGGATATCAAGAACCTGGTGTTCCCTCCACCATTGGCCATTGCTCCTATGAATGATGTTGTTGCTCCTAGTGATGCCCCCGTCGACGAAGAAATTGTGGACGTTGTTGTTGATGCGTCTATTGATGTCGCTCATGTTGTGGATTGAAGACCTCCTTGTTTTTTCTTTTTGCTTTTAAAAACTCATATCAGTTAGTCCGTTTTTTGTATATATGCCTAAAAAAGGCTTTACTGTAGAATATATGAAAGGGAAGAAAAATATAGCTATATACTTTAGAAGCATGGCCCTTGAGTCATTTTGGCAATGTAAATACTAAAGCATATATATATATATATAATGAAAATATAGCTTTATATAGTCATCTTGTTTTATTTGCTTCCGGATTCTGCAATGTGGGTTATGTTTTATTTTTCAGCATATATGTGTTCAATTCGATTATGCATGTAGGTGTTTGATTCTTTCTATCCTTTGAGCTATGAATTTATTTTCCCTGCTCTCTGCAATAATGGGTTACTTGTTTTTCTTTTCCTCGAACCATAGATTAAAAAAGACCGATCAACAAAGACAAAAGGGAAAGAAAAGAAAAGAAAACACTATAAACATATTTACATCGGTAGGATATGTAAGCTTAATTAAATAATTTAAGGTGAATTTTGTTGACCAGAATTCCCAGTGCTTCTTTTTCCATGTCTTCTAACTCAAATGCATTATGTTCCTTGCATTGAATTATTTTGAACGAGCCTTCCCAAAGGTTGTCAAACTTCCCGTGCTAACCCGACTTTGCAACCCTTTCATTAAACTTTAGCACTAAGTCTCTGCACTTTAGACCTTTGTCGAACGCTTTCTTGTCAAACCACCGTTTAACCACCTATTGGCGGTTAGTCATGGCTATTAGGGACTTTTTCCTTTTCTCTTGCACTTCCAACAACTTGGGTAGCCAAACTTCCAAGTCACCTTTTTGTTCCACCTCAAGAGATTTTAGTAATTGCAACGCTGGAATCTCCATGGAAATAAGCAATATCACCTCTTTTCCATATATTAGCTCATATGGCAACGTCTTGAGGAATTTCTTAGGAGTTATGCAGTTTTCCCAGAATGCTGCTTAGAGGTTTTTATGCCATTCCCTTTGGTGCTTCGACCCAATCCTTTTGAGGAGTCATATCAAATTCTTTTTTGTCGACTAGGCTAAGGCGTTCCCCTGCAAGTAGTAGTTTGATGATGTTTTAATATGCCATACGTAAGTGCGAATTGACATATCTTAGAGCCTAGGAAAGGTTTGGTGTTGTCAGAGATGATGGTTTTAGGTAGGCCGAATCTCGTCACCATTTCCTCAAGGAAGTCCACTATCTCTACCTCTGTCATATTCTTCAATGGTACGACTTCGGTCCACCTAGTGAAGTAGTCAATGGCTGTCAAGATCCACTTGTGTCTTGCGCTGGAGGCTGGGTTGGTCATTTCGATGAAGTCCATGCCCCACTGTGTGAATGGATCGTCAACCACTATCGGATTGAGAGGTTTTGCAGAATTCTTTCTTCTTCCTGCGAAGAACTGGCATTCCTTGCAAGCTTTTACCAAGGAATATGAGTCATTGAATAGCGTCAGCTAGAAGTACCCTGTACACATGATTTTGATGGTGGTGGTTTTTGCAGAGAAGTGCCCGCTCGTGACACTGTTATGGTAAGTGTCTAGGATCCTTTTTGTTTGCTCTGTAGTGACACACCACAATAGGATGCCATTGAAATTCCTTTTGAACATGGTCCCTTCAATGAGTGTGTATCCACTGTTTTGCAGTCGGTAGAATCTCCTCTTCTAAGAAAGAAGGCTTGGCAGATATTTTCCTGTGTGCATAAATCTCACTCTTCCGCTAGCCAACAACCTTTGGAGTCTGACTCGTTCGTTAGGACTAGCTCTGGTTTCCCTTCTTCGGCGACCATTTCTTCATCGTGTGCAAGATATTCACATAGTCCTCTTCCTCAAACAGTCTTTGTAGGCTTGACCTCAATGTCGTATTCGAGGATCTTGGTAATCCAATTGGCTCTTTTCTCAGTGATTTCTCCTTCCATGATGTATTCACGTACACTAGAATACACAACATAAACAATTACCTTATTGGAAGATATTAGGTAGTAAAATTTCTTGAGTCCCTTAACTATTGCAAACACTTGCCTCTCTATAAAGTTGTAGTTTGTCTCATATTACTTCAGGGTCCGAGAGTGAAATGCTATCAGGTGTTCTCGCTTTCCCTCATCATCTTTCTGAGTTAAGACAGTAGCAATGCTTGACTTGCTACTGAATACATACATTATGAAGTCCTTTGATAAGTTTGGGTTGACTAGCACAGGAGCAGAGGAAATAACATCCGTGACTTTCTCAAAGGCTTCTCTGGCTTCTTTTGTCCATTTAAATTTTTGATCCTTTTTTAGCATCGGGGTCATTGGCTTAATTATTCCTTCAAAGTCAGAAATAAATTTGCTAACAAAATTTACCTTTCCCAAGAAGGGTTGGATGCCTTTCTTATTGACCAGAAGGGGAAGCTCTTTGATTGCTTTCACTCGCTCGAGATCAATTGAAATTCATTTTTTGGACACTATGTGTCCCAATAGCTTGCCTTGTGGTACTCCGAAGACACATTTTTTTGAGTTCAGGAATATCTCGAACTCCTGGCATTTCTTGAACACCATCTCAAGGTGATCAAAATGATCATCCTTGGACTTGGAAAACACCGTCAAATCATCCAAATAGATTAGGATAATCTTGTTGATCAGTTCGCTAAAAGCCATTGCCCCCTGGATGGTGGCTCCTACATTTGAGAGGCTGAAAGGATTCTTAGCATATGAAAATGTTCCCCACTTTGTAGTGAACATTGTTTTATGTTGGTCTTCCTCTTTGACCCAGATCTGATTGTAACTAGAGAAGCCATCTAGCAAAGAAAACATTTCTGAACCTGCCACCGTGTACAGGATGGACTCCATAGAAGGTAGCAGGTAATGATCCTTCAGGGATGCTCTGTTTAGATCTCGAAAGTCCACACATAGATGAATATCTCCATTCTTCTTTTAGACCGGGACCAGATTGGATATCCACGTGCTATGCTTGATTGAGAAGACAATATGTGATTGGATTAGCTTTGTTAATTCTTGCGCCATTAGTGTTTCAATCTTGGGATTCATTGGCCTTTGTTTTTGGCAGATCGGTTTTGCACCTTCCGCCAACTCTATTGTATGTTGGATGATATCGGGATCATATCCCCTGAGGTCATCATATGACTAGGCCACCACTCCTTTGTACCTTTTATAGAAGTCAATGAGCCTTTCTTTATCATGGTGTGGGACATCTTTCCTGACTTTGAGCTTTCTTCCATCTTCGACCTGAAGATCCGCATAGTCACTTTTGTTTTCTACAAACTTCCTCTTGTCATTTCTTGCATCATCACAATCAAAAAGATTTTTGAGAGTGACCAATCCCTTTGGAAGCTTGTTGGATTTCAACTGAATGATTTGTCCTTCATAAGCTGGAGTTGGTCGAAAAATTCTCCCAACTGCTAGATGAATGAGGCAATGTGTTCATCACTATTGAACACTTGCTAGCTTTGGTCATTGTCTAGAATGGCTGGTTAGACTATCACTTGTACAAAGTGTTTTTTGTGAATGAGGTCGGAGGGAGGGTCAAACTAGGATCCAATTGCTTCCATGTGATCCTCATCTGTATTTTGTTCTTTGGGAACCATTTGAATGTTGAAGGCTTCAAATCCCTCAATCAGGTCCCAAACTCAGTGTTTATAGGATCTCATGCAAACATTCTTGGCTGCAAAAATTCCCTAGACTTGATTGACTATTAGTTCAGAATCTCCAAACACCATTAGATGCCTAATGCCCATTCGCTTTGCAAGGCTTAAACCTTGCACCAATCCTTCGTATTCAGCTTCATTGTCCAAGCAACCAAACTAGAAGTGGTAAGACCTTAGTTTATTTTCATTGCGTGGGGATATTAAACATATCTCGGCTCCTGCACCAACCTTACATCTTGCTCCATCGAAGTGCAGCGTCCATAGCTCTGAGGGAGTACTTGATCCTCATCGTAGATGACATAGGTTCCCAACCCAATAATATGGTAGTTTCCAAAAGGATCAGTATCTATATGTTCGCTCAAGAGAACATCTTCTTGATCGGTTCGATCTTCGGTCACTTTTTCATCTTCCAGCAGCTCAGCGCAATACATTTCTTGTTTGGTGATAAAGGTATAAGCGGCCACAAAGTTGATCATGGATTCGTTAGCCACATGTTCTGAATGTAGAGCTTTAGATTCTAACTTCATTTTCGCACCATGCTTGGTCCTGAGGATCATGTACGACCAATCCAGGGATAGTTATTCACCTACCTTTGAAGTGAATTCTCGGGATAGATAAAGGCCGAACATGGGGGGAACATCTATGATCATAGTATCTTGTGGCACTGCGATGCTAGGGCAAGCAAATAGAGTCAAGGGAATATCCTTGATTAGACCGATAGTTTCAAATTTGTTTCCATCGAGCTGCATCACCCCTCTTTTTAAAGGTTCATAGCTGAGCCCTAAAACTTTAGCTATCTATTTTGACATAACTATGGTGCTAGCACCAGAGTCAATCATGGAATTGTGTAATAACTTCTCTCCCACAATAAGAGTCAGGAAGAAGGGTTTGGGATTTGGCTTATCCTTAACCTCGGAAGAGGCTTCCTCCATGCCATTTGTGAGAACTTTGGTAGGTGGTGATGGATCGACGACCTTTCCCTTGAGCAACAACTCTATTGGCTTTGCACTCACATCCTCTTGGAGAGCCTTTTGTAGTAATTTATTTTGCTCTAGAAAAGCTAATATATCCCAAAGAGACACATTAGTGGAAGATTTTTTCAATTGTTCCACCACATTGAATGGTGACAGGTTTAGAGGCTTCTGCTCATTAACTTTGGTTATAACAATTTCCTTCTATGGTAGACATTGTTGTGTTATTGCGGAGGTGCTGGATATCTGGTTGGAAGCACCTTTGGGATGCAAAATGATTGGTTCACCCATGAATCTCCTCTTCGAGCGGGTGTTGTAATCAGACTACACTTGTGGTGTTTTTGATATGGATGCATCATTTGCGAACACCACCTCTTCTTCTTCCATCCATGAGAAGAGTGCGTGATCAGGAGTGATGTCCGCTTCTTACTCTAGTGACATCCCCTGCATTTGTGCGGGAGCACCGCGTTGTCCATTTGCAAAGGGGTATACACATAGCTTCTAGGATCTAACGTTGCGCCTTGGCTGCACTACTTCGCCACCTTTTGTTGTAGATTATCACGCGGAAAATTTTGAGGCATATGTGTGTCACCGCAAGGGGAGCACCAGGGGTTGGTGACATCAATTAAATTGTTTTTCCCCATAGTTAGCTCTCTGTTCGATCTTAGGTTAGCACTTTGTAGCGGAGAAGGCACTGGTACTATTTGATTTGTTGTTTGCGCCTACGGATTCACACGAGCGCCTCCTTGGAACTGGTTCTGTTGGTAAGAAGACCTTCCGCCTTGATAATTTTGATAAGTTGGTTTCAGAGGCGTTGCCTGGTTTTGTTTGATGATAGTTATTTTGTTGGCAATGGTCTGTAACATTTCCTTGAACTTGCTCATCTCTTCCTTCAAAGAGCCGAATGTAGAAGCAACGTTCTGTGGCACATTCAAATATGTGTACATAGATTGAGGAGGAGCCAGTGTGCTGGTAGAAGGCATCTCCTGAGCAGGAACCAATATTTCTAGAAATATAGGAATGATGGGCCAGGGTGGCAACTTCCCGACGTCTATCAAATTGTTCTCCACCTTGATAGTGACACTGTAAGTGCTCAATAGTGTGGTCCCGCCCAAAGACTGGATCATCATGGAGATGTCGAGGTTGATAGATTTCAAGTAGAACATGAACGCCAACTTGAGCGGTAGGAAGATATCAACTTGGATTCTCTACAAGCTTGTATGGAACCAGGCATTGAAGTCAGTCATGGCTTTGTGCGGGGCCCGCTTTATGGTAGATAATTGATAATATAGTGAGGAATGGTCTCCATCGTTCAAAAATATTTGATAGAAAGGATCTCTGAGCTCATCCCTGGTACTGGTCAAATTTTCTCACAGTGTACAGTACCAATCCAGTGCCTTGCCTCTGAAAGACACTGCAAGAAGCCTTAACGCTACATTTGGGTTGTGACTTCGTGCACTAGACATATGTCTACAACATATTGCAGATGTTCAAACGACATTCTTGAGCCATCTCTGGTGAATTTAGGTATGGCTTTTAGAACAGAGGTTGGGATAGTAGCCCAAACGACAGGTGCTATAGGTGCAACAAGAGGACTTCTAGCATCCTATGCCACATAATTTCTATTAGCAGCGAGTGACATGGCTAGCAGAAAGGGTGAAGGAAGTGGAACGTTTACTAATTGGGTCGTGACCTGTATTGTTCCTAGTGGTGACACTAGTAAACTAGGGTTATTTGCTATTTGGGATCTAGTTATAGGCCAATGGCTCATACACCCTCCTTAAAATTAGGTTCATTTAAGCTCAGTCCCACCGGGCATGCCAGAAAAAAGAAAAATTTTTGATGCCAAAAATTGGCAAGGTAACAACCCTTTGTGGGAAACTCAGTTTATGGGGGACCTATTGCGCTAAACTGAGTGACCTCCGGGTTTTTAAAGAAGTCGGCTTATTTTGTAATTAGGGTTTGGAAAGGTAAAATGAATCAAATATAAAAATAAAGGATCTAACTAAGGCGGTGCGCCATAATTTAGATAAAAGGCACGATAAATCTATCTTTCGGATATGATCTAAGTGCTCGTTCAGTAATTTTCTATGTCCTAGAATGACAAAAATGAAAGATTGAAGCATGAACAATGCATTCAATGACATAAAATAATTTTCACACCCATTTACTAAAAAGAGGAGTCAAAAGACATGATCTAAACCACCAAACTTGCATTAAAATTATAGAAGTTCTACAAATGAACCATTCAAACAATAACAACACAGTATAAAGTTAATCAAATAGCTTAAGTAAAACAGAAAGGTTGAACAATGGCACAGTTTGTGATTCTTTCTGCAATAATCTAATAACAATAAAAAGGCCTGGTGTCTTTCTAAAATTTTGTATTTTCTGCAATTCTTGAACTCATGGAACTCCTCTTCAGAAGCAAAGAGCAGTATATATAGTGAGCATTCCCACCTCCTGACGAACAATAACTGAAAAGATTTGGTATCCTAAGCAATGATGTAGTAGCAATGATTCTTGTCGGTCGTTGTAATAGAAAAATATTTGGGCCATAGCATGTGGTCGCTCCCCATCTAGGTGCATCCCTTGTGAATGACGGCAGTGGTCCCGACATAGTCCCATGCAAACAAGTGTCACCACCTAGTATAGGTAGTTAGAACACGTAACAACATATCGCAGCCCATAGTT
Source organism: Sequoia sempervirens (assembly GCA_007258455.2). Taxonomy (NCBI): domain Eukaryota; kingdom Viridiplantae; phylum Streptophyta; class Pinopsida; order Cupressales; family Cupressaceae; genus Sequoia; species Sequoia sempervirens. The sequence goes on along the minus strand of VDFB02047397.1, from coordinate 14,439,348 downwards.
CACTCCATCCTTTGCTTTGAAGAAGTACTCATTGAAGAGATGTGTGGCAGAATTTCGTAGCCCATGGTTCATTCCTCCTCCTCACCATTGAAGGCTTGTGCTAGGAAGGCATATGGAAGTGGAAGCGTGCTTTTTCATTGGTGTCGACTGTGGGGTCCACCAAAGCATATGCGGATGAAGGCTACGTGGCACACGGTTGGGGCCCAACCCAAAAGTGAAGGGAAGTAGCCTTTAAGCATGTGCAACGATGACACGTGGAAACATGGCGAGGGACATTTGAAAAGAAAAGGGAAGAATCCCTTCGGAAAGTGCTGAGCGGACACGTGGCGGAGGTCGGCGGTCATTTATCAAAAGGGGTTGATGATGTTCATTTGAGGCATGGTTCGGTACTTAGCAAAAAAGAAAACCCAAAGGGAGCTTGATGAATTTTATATTCACAGTACCAATACACTCTATTAAGAGTATTAAGAGAAAAAGAATTCAAAAATTCACCTATCTATTCTCTCAATTCATGACACCTATGAATATCTAATTTATACCTACAGTTAGATGTCAAGTCCCTTTATAATACACTATCTCAATTTTTTCAACTAAAAACCATTTGATTATGCCAACAATGAACACATTCTTGAAAAATACTTCATTTGAGGGTAATGTAAAGGTTCCAATAGGAAATTTTAGTTCATATTCACCTTTTGGACTAAGTTAACTATGCTAGCACATGGGGGTGGGTGAGTGAATACTATAAGAGGCCTTGATTCATTCTCTAGGTATTTGGATAAAAGCGAAAAGTAGTAAAGTGACTACTTCTTGTAGCATCATAAATTTTCACCCTTAACAATTTCACACAATGTTTTGTCCCCCCTAAATTATTAAGCCTAATTAAGGGTGATCCCACAATAGTGGTTTACACTTTTTGGCCAAACTGGACATTGAACTAATTTTTTTTAACTAAATCTTGACTGTCGGAAACTTATAACTACTAAACCAAGAGGAATTTGAAGATGCAAACTAGAGATCTGTGGCATTTTGTTTGTAGATTCTAAATATATATTTTTAAAAAAAATTGGAATAAAATTGTATTTGTTTTTCCATGTCCTTCGAAAACTAGTTTTTAACATTAAAGACCATTTTTAAAGAGTGATGTTCACCGTAAACAACATAAATTTTTTTATGAAGGATAATTTTTTTTTTTTAAATTTAGCTTTGTAACTATGATATCTAGCATGTTCATTTGGTTTCATAGCACATTTTATTGAATTTTTTTCTTAATTATGTTTTGAAGTCAAACCAATTACAATTTAGACATAGGGGACCGTATACAACATAACTATTTCTGTATGTATCAAAATTTATTTTTTCTTTCTAGATCAAGGACATCAATACCTAGCACAAACATATTTTTTAGATTTTTTTTTGATAATCTACTATTTTTCCACGTGTAGAACAAAGATCTTGATTTTTGGTGAAAAACTTATGTTTAATTAAACTAAAAAAAATACATAATAAAACCAAAATATATTAAAATTATATTTGATGGATAGCTCATTCCAATGACTACCATTATCTAGTTGGTTTTATAAAGTTGATTCCATTTTCATCTTCATCCCAAGCTCGAAAATGAAAAAAATTACAGAAAATTGCTAGAGGAGAGGGAGAAGGGAAAAAAAGGGGGGTTCGAGCGAACCCCCCTTCGAGCAAACCCCCCTAGACCCCTTCAAGCAAAGGGGGGTTCGCACGAAGGAGTGTTCACTCAAACCCCCCTTTTTGCAATTTTCCTTTGTTTTCATTAAAAAAAATGTACAAAAAAGGGGATGACATCACAAAGGGGTTCGCTCGAATAGGGGGAATTCGAGCAAACCCCTTTTTGGGTTCATGTAAGCCCCCTTTTGAACAAACACACAAAAACTTGTTTTTTTGTTCTTTGGAGTGTTTTTGCAATATTTCTTCGTGAAGGGAATTGTAAACCAGTATCGTGGTATCACCCTTAACCACCTAATTTCCTAAATTATGCATTTTTGGGGCTCATTTGTACCATTTTCTAAGAAATTGCAAGCAATGAATAAATGCATCTAGTTACTATTTTTCCCCTAACACTTAATTTCTTAGAAAATAGGCCAAGACCTAATCACCCTAAGGTGTATGGGTCCCCCTATTTTTCTGGGGACCAATTTTGGATATGTTGGTGTCAATATTTTAACATTCTAAAATAAAGGAAATACGGTGCTCCACCTCTTGGGAGATGGAACACTTAAGGGTCCTATTTCACTCTAGTTCATGAAAGGAAACCCTAGAGACCCCTCAACTAAATGACTCAATTGAAGGAAGGATGTGGTGAGGGAGTGGTTTCCTTAGGTGTGATTAAAAAGGGGGTTCACCACTAATAAAATGCTTAGAAAGAAGGAAATGAAAGTAATATGAAAATTTAGCTATATGGCCTAGAAAATGAGCTTGAAATTAGACTAATAAACAAAAAGATACAAAAAGGTACTTGGAGGATCGGAGATGACTAAGAGTTGAGAACCCTGAATTATGTTATTTCTAAATTGTACTGGGACTCATACGCTAGACTGGGTGATTTAGTCCCATTTTAGTGTTTTTGGGTAGAGCCTAGAATCTCCTAGTGATTGGTCTAAATATGCAAAAAATTGGCAAAAAGGTTGTATTGGGACTCATACGCCCAGACTGTTGCAAAGTGTCCCATTTTTTCGCAAAGTATCCCAAGAGAATAATTTTGAACTAAAACTTTGTGAGCCTCTAAAGATGGATTAAATAAGAACTTTCCCACTGGTTTCATGTAAATAGGTTGGATATCTTGCTCTAGATATGAGTTTTCATGAGCCTTGATAACTTCTTATGAGAACTTTGACAAATTTTGCAACCTTGTCATTTTGGTACTTTTGAAGGCTTTAGATCCACTTTTTCTTCAACCTATAAACCTACAATCACTTTTGTTAGGCAATGGTTATTTTCCATGGTCAAACCCTAGTTTGGTAATCAAACCTTAATGAGAAATGAAGCATGAATGAAATGAAACATGAAACATGAAACATGAGATGAAACAATATAACCTTGTTTGAAACCTTGTAGATCTGAAAACAAGCATGAAGTGACCTCAATGGATGTAGATCTTGATGAAAGATAATGCCTTTGAATACTTGAATTGGTCTTGAACAATACATCACAATATTAGCTCAAAACCACATGCATGATGCACTAAATCTTTGACATGATGCTTGAATCTTGGATGTTGATCCAAATGCTTGATGATTTTCTCTTGAATTCCTTCTTATATACTCTCTAATGGTCTACAATTCTCTTATAAAATCTTAGGATGCTTGAATCAAAATTTCTAGGTGAAACTAAGTGAAATAGCCTTGTATTTATACTTGTTTATGCCAAATTTCTCAAAATTACAACACTACAAGCCAACATCAAATATAGGATAATAATATCCTACCAAGAATTTGATTTAAATTACGTCCTAGTTAATTTGGGACTCATATGCCAGTTGGGGCATATGAGTCTCAGTGTCTTAAATATGGGACACAAACTCCAAGAAGTGTCTTGTTTAATGTGAATTTTGAAATCAAGTCCTAAGACCTAGGTGAGATGCATATGCCCAAGGTGGTGTATGAGTCCTAGATCACTAAATTTGGAATGTTCACACAACCTCAAACATTAAATTATGATTTTTCATTTGTTAAATGTTAGGATTATCCATAGAAAAATGCATTTAATTAGGCTTGTGGATGAAAAATAGGACCAGATAAGGCATAAATAACTCCAATTAATTAATAAAACCCTAGATTAGTGTGAAAGTGTAAAGATACAGTTTACAACACCCTAAATAAGGAAAAATTAAGTCCATTTAGTTTTAAATGGCCCTAAACTTAATGTAAATGTGTAAAACACATTATAACACTAGATCAAGGCAACATTAGGCTCATTTTAATATTAATTATTCCAAAATTAAGTGAGGAAAAGGGATACTTTTTCCATCACTAAATTTAGCTCCCACTTTAGTGAGAGGAGGAACTTGCTTCAAGCTCAAACTAAAGTAGACATTCAAGAGGGTACCAAGTGTACCAATGCTAGTGAGATAGGACAACAACAATCAAGAGTGATGTGAAAGCCCCTAGAATCAAGATCCTATGATAAACCAACATAGGCACAAACCTGGACACACACAAGGTGTATGATATGCAACATCAAGGTACACAAACATACAATGTCAAAGACCTAAAGAAAGAAAAGAGAAAAACAAAACAAAATAAAAACCAAAATAAAAAAGGGGTGGATCAAGCCTTGACAGTCTATTCAATGTGACGTGGACTAGGTATCGGTTGTTTGTCCAAAAAAATGTTTACAATTGGAACGTGGTGTCCACTATGAAAACAAATGCACACTCAAAAGGGCTAGTCATGAAACCTCAGGCCATCCACTAGGTGATCCCCCAAAGAGGTGAGCCACATATGCACATGGCCAGTATGTGCCCACACACAAAAGCAAGTGGCTATGGGAAAGTCACGCCTAAGTTTGGCTCCCATACGCTAACCATACCAAAGCTATATCTCCTAATAACTTTGATAAGGTACCACACAACATGAACGACAAGATTCATGAGGAATGTAAAACTTCATATGCTAACATTCATGAACAAATAGGATGGATCCATAGGCAAGAAAAGTGTGTTATGCAAGGTTTCCATATAACGGTTATTGTAAATGAAAAAGTAGTGTAAGGTATGTTCAAAGGGTTTTTTCTTAGATCATGTAAGGTTTTAACTTAGGGAAAATTGTGCCTAAGGTCTCCAAGAGAGGACCGATTGAAAAATAGAAAATTCACAACTTAGGGGATGCAGTGTGTCTCATCAAGCCACTAAGAGGTATATAATATGCTAAGATAGATCACACTCTTGGAGGAAATCACACCTAATGCCATCACCAATAGAAAGACACATCTCATGAAGTAAGAAGACCACACAATGAAACATGAGTTGTAATTGAAATGCAAATGAATAATTCCCATGTATGCTCCCACTTTAAAGAAATTGCTAAACACCATGCTGTGAGCAATTACTTTAAAGTAGAAAATGATAAATACTAAAACTAATGAGGACATGAGAGCTTACTCGGAAAGCCCCATGCCAAGTCATATGTTTCCAAATGAAGCTACATCATGAAAAGGGGTTGCCCCCAAAATGCAATGCTAAACATAGAAAGAAAAGTATATTACATGCGAGCCAACTTAAGGCATGTCATCCACATCCAAAGCTTGATCCTATATATACATGGAAGGCAGTCAACTAGCCAAAAGAGACAATGACAAGTGTTATACAAGGACAAGGATACATAACCCATTGCCCCCACTTAGTGCAGGACAAGGGTGAGTTGAGAATGGATAATGATATGTTGCTCCTTGTAAAAAGGAAATTATTTGCAATGAGTGTAAAACATGTAATAGTGAGTATGCTATGATCCTAATACTATTACATGGGAAGGATCAACAACTATTGTTATTGATTATGATGAGAAAACAAACTATCAACTTGATGCAAATCTAATGAGATATCTATCAGTTTAGGATGGACCAAAGTTAAAGTTATCTTGGAAGAATCTTTTGTAAGAGTGTTGAAATTGAGTGAAGGCTTGTTTATTTATTTCGAGGGACAATAACCAAGACCATTAGTCATTGTATTAATGGAAAAATTATCCCTTTTTCCTGCATGTAGAAATAATTAACAATAAATGAGCCTAATGTTGCCTTTATTTAGTGTTGTAATGTGTTTTACACATTCACATTGAGTCTAGGGACCTTTTTAATAAAATATACTTATTTGTGCCTTATTTAAGGTGTTGCAAAGTGTTTTCTTACACTTTCACACTCATATAGGGATTTATTAAGTAATTGGGGTTAATTAGAGCTTAATTGGATCTTTTAATTCTAATCAAAGCCTTATTAATTATATTTTTCAAGGATCTATCTCGACACTCATTAATAATATTTCATAACATTTAATTTGGAAAAGTTAGAGTCCTAGAAACTTGTGCTAGGACCCATTCGCCACTTTGGGAAAATGGGTCCTCCTTACCTAAGACACCCTTTTTTTGGCATATTTGAGGTGGGTTTTTAATGTTATTTCACCTCCCTGAAGCTTGGTCCTAGAAAATTGTGCTAGGACCCATTTGCCACTTTGGGTGAATGGGTCCTCCTTACCTAGGACACCCCTTTTTGAATTTATTTGTGGAGGTATTTTAATGATTTTGAATCCTAGATCTAATGTCGTCTTTTTTTATTTGAATCTCAGGATTAATCCTTAGATTTAGTTTAAATATAAGGTCAATTCACATAGTTTCATCCTTTGTGACCTAGCATGTTTACAAGCATCCATACATTCAATCATTAGAGCATTATAGAGCATTTCAAAGGAATTCAAGGGAATATTATCAAATTTTTATTGTAGCAATTCAAGGTCATATCATTATGTCAAAGGTATAATGCATCAAGCATGTTGTTGAGATAGTGTGTTGATGTAGTATTGAAGATCCATTTACAAGGATTGTTTCACATCCAATTCAAGATAAAGATCTACATTCTACATGGCCACTTCATATTAGTTTGCAGATTTACATTCCAAGACATCAGATCCAAGGTATCATCATTTCATGTTTCATGTTTCATGCTTCTATTTCATTGTTTCATCACAAGGTTTAATTACCTAAATGGGGTTTGACCAAGGAAAACCCCTATTCTCTAACAATCAACAAGTTTTTCTCCTCTTTGATGTGTGTTTGCAGGTTTTAGGTTGAAGATCAAGTGGAGAACAAGATTGAAACAAAGTTGTCATCCATATTGCAAGAACATGAAAACAAGGCTACAATTTTTTTTTCAAATTTTCAAGAGCTGAGCACCAAGGATATGGAAGTGCATACATCAAGGAACAGAACCCAAAAGTCAATTTTTCAAAAACCCTAACAAAGTTGCATTTCAAACTAGGTCTTTTCATTCATCATTTCATTACCTTTTCAAATTTCATTCCATAGTACATTTGTAAAAATCTAAAACTGAAATTTACTATTACAAACCTGAAATTGGAACACATTGAAAAAAGCTTAAAAATCAATCAAAAATAATTTAAAAACCCTAATCTAGGACCCATTTTCCCCAAGTGGGGAATGAGTCCCTAATCAGATCTAAATTGCATTTTTTGGCATCTGAAACTCACTAAAAAAGACATAAAAATTAGTCAAAAACATTTCAAAAATCCTAATCCAGGACCCGTTCACCCCAAGTGGCGAGTGAGTCCCTAATTAGGTGCTAATTTGAATTTTTTGGAATTTGAAATCTATGTTTTACATTTCTGTTTGCCGCTGTTACATTTCTGTTTCAGTTTTTTGATCTTTTGTTTCATTAAAATCATTGAATTTAGCTTAGTTTGCTTCATTTAGTGCATTATCAAAATTCAAAATTGCATTTCATTTTCAGTTTATTGCATAGTATAATCAGCAAATCACCTTGTTTAGATTTGAAAAATCTAAAAATGGATAGGTGTTTTAGCAATGTATGGAAGTCCTTGTTCTCTTTGGTTGATGTTTCAAGTTGTTTTTTTGGAAATGATCCTAATGAAATTGAACCTACTCATTCTCACCCAAATCCTAATGAGTTTCCTCGTGAAGTTGAGATCATTGGAAAATATGATGCTAGCATAAATGAATTCATAAATGATTTCCTTAACAATCTTGAGCATAATGCATCCTTCTATTCTTCCATGAAACAACCAACACAACTTGAGATGTTTGGTCTTTTACATCCTGAAATTGAGTCACAAACTAAACCTAAATTTGTAACCATGAGTGAACCTAGTTCCTCTAGTCAAGTGCATAATCGCTCATCTTATGTTAACAAAGTGACCAACACTCCCATCAACCTTGAAGAGACTTATGGCCAAGGCTTTAAGATTTTAACCAACCAAGGATGTGACATAACTAATGAGCATGAAATTCATAAACTCTTAGAGAAAATTCCTATTGAACAAACAAAAGGGATAAGTTATCAAGATCCTCCTCCTAACATAAGTGTCCTCCTTCCTAAAGATTAACCAATGCCTCATAATGATGATAAAGAAGACAAGGTCATTTCAGGCCCTCCTACTCTATATCCACCTAGAGAAGTTGGTGAATCTAGCAAGCAAAGAAGGCCTTACAAAATAAATAAATTATAATTCCCTTATCCTCCGTCTGAAACTGAAAGAAATTTACACATAATTCTAACTTCATGACTTATTACATTACCACCCATGAGAGAAAATCAACATCCAAATCCTAAGAACACAAACACATCTCATTGTAGATATCATAGAATTTTTGGGCATAGTATCGATGAATGTTGTGCTTTACAACAAATATTTAAAAAATTTGATATCATAAAGATAGTCCCTTAAATCATGCATTCAACTCCTTACCATGCAATAGTTGTAGGATCTCAACATTCTCACTATTACATGTTATATATTGATTGCAAATCATTCTCTTTGATGCAAGGAGCTCATTCTCATCACCTATCTCGGCTCATCCTTGTCCTGCACTTAGTGGGGGAAAGAGGTTAGTTAGTCTTGTCCTATCTTTGGTACATGTTGTCCCTTTGGCTAGTTGTTCACCTTCCATTTATACATCTACCAAGATTGGGATGCGGATGACCTGCTCTAGGTTGACTCGCATGTGCCTTACTAGTCTTTTCCTTTTTCATGTTTCTTTATGTGATTGCATGTGTGTAATGTGATTCCCCTGTGATGTATCTCTCTCTTTGTACATTCCTCTATTTGTACCTACATTCTTCTCTATGTTGTAAAAGCTTTCCTTTATCTCTTTTTTCCATTTGTCTTGTGTTTTCCTTTTGGGGATGACGCAAAGTTTCGAGACACCTAGGTCTCTTCCATGTTGACCCAAAATCTTTCCTTTACCTTATTCCATTTGTCTTGTGTTTTCCTTTTTGGGATGACACAAGGCGTTGAGAGATTTAGGTCTCTTCCATGTTGACTCGAAGGATTTTTCTTTGTTTTCACTCTTTTTTTGTCATTCTTCCAGTTTTATGAGTATTTGGGGATGATGACAGTTCTGAGCTCTAAAACAACATTGTAGCAAAGACACATTGATCCCGAATCCATAGATCCCTTATGTATTTTTGGGGGCAACCCTTCCTTCCTATTTTATGACGTAGCTCTATTTCAAAAACATATGACTTGGCATATGGTTTTTCGAGGAAAGCTCTCATGTCCTAGGAGAAAACATTGGCTACTTTAAAGCAGTTGCTCACAACAATGGTGTTAGCAACCGCTTTAAAGTGGGGGCATACATCAATGAAATCTTTCGACATTTTTCATATTTCATGGAATGATTTTCATTTTTCTTGTGACATGTCCTTTTCTTGGTCGTGACATTTGGTTTGATGTCCTCCAAGAGAGTAATATTTCTAAGCATACGATTTCCCTTAGTGGCATGATGTGAATGAGGCATCCTATAAGTGGCAATCTGATATTCCTGACTTGTACTCTCTTAGAGACATTAGGCATGATGTTCCCTAAGAAGACCTTGCATGAACAAAGCAAAATCCCCTTTTAGCAAATAAAGCATTGCATTGTGGTGACTTATCAAAGTTTTTAGGAGAATAACTTTGGTATGGTATGGGAGGCTAATATGATTCTCTCATTTTCCACCTCATTGGGATAACTCACCTAGTGGGTGGCTTGAGGTTCTACTACCCTAGAGTGAGCACACATGTTATCGACAAACAAGCTAGATGTGTTCCACATCGTGTTGGACCATCGAATCTTGATCCTTTTTCTTGGAAAAATAGCTACATTCCACATTGCACATTGGAACATTGTGATCGATCCTTTTTCTTTCATTTTTTTCTTGGTCTTTGATAGGGTGTGACTATGTATCTTTGTTATTGTTGCATATATAAGTTTCTTGAATGTCTACTTTAGTGTGATTTTTTCATGGAGGAAAAATCTCACTAAACTAGGGGCAAAATGTATTAATGGAAAATGTATCCCTTTTTCCTACATTTGGGAATAATTAACAATAAATGAACATAATGTTTCCTTGATTTAGTGTTGTAATGTGTTTTACACATTCACATTGAGTCTAGAGCCCTTTTTAATAAAATAGACTTAGTTGTGCCTTATTTAGGGTGTTGCAAAGTGTTTTCTTACACTTTCACACTAATCAAGGAATTTATTAATTAATTGAGGTTAATTAGAGCTTAATTGGCCACTTTAATTCAAATCCAAGCCTTATTAATTTCATTTTTCAAGGATTTATTTTGACACTCATTAATAAAGGGTGAAGCCACAATAGTGGTTTACAATTTGATGGAGGAAGGAAAACTCACAAAAAATGAGCCCATGACAAAAAATTTGATTTTGGGGGTTCGAACGAACCAAAAAAGCGTTCAGTTGAACCTGGCTTCAAGTGAACCAAATTAATGCATGCACGAACAATTTTTTTTGAAAAAACCCTTTTGGGAAGGGAGTTTGAGTGAACCCCTATGGGTTCGACCGAACCCCCCTTTGCCCTCATTCTCCTTAGGCACTTTGAAAACCTAAATTTTTACGCTTCGAAGCTTGGGTTGAGGATGAAAATGGAGGAGTCTTCACAAACCCAACTGGAATTAGGTATTCCTCGGAACGAGCTATCCAACGAATATAATTTTAATATGTTTTGGTTTTATTATGTATTTGTTTTTTTAGTTCTATTAAACATAGGTTTTTCATCGAAAATGAAGGTCTTTGTTCTGCACATGTGGAAAAATAGTAGATTATCAAAAAAATTTGAAAGATATGAGTGCACCAGATATTGAAGTCCTTGATCCAACAAAAATAATAATTGAATTTTGATATATGCAAAAATGTTACGCATTATATGGTCGCGCTATGTCTGAATTGTAATTGGTTTGACTTCAAAACTTGATTAAAGAAAAATAATTCAATAAAAAATATCTAACCAAGTGGAAGCACTAGATATCAGAGCTACAAATCTAAATTCAAAAGAATTAGAATTTTATCCTTCATGGAAAAAAAATTATGCATTATACAGTGTGTGTCACTTTTTAAAAATGTTGTTTTCTAAAAAAAACCAGTTTTTGTGGGAGATAGAAAAAGAAGTGCAATCTGATTCCAAAAATTTTGAAAAAAATATTTTTAGAATCTACAGACAAAATGTGACGAGACTCTAGTTTGCATCATCTTCAAATTCCTCACGGTTTAGCCGGTATAGGTGCCCGAATGTGAAGATTTAGTTAAAAATAATAATTTCAGTGTCCAGTTTGGCCAAAAATTGTAAACCACTATTGTGGGATCACCCGAAAATATTTCATAACATTTAATTTGGAAAAGTTGGAGTCCTACAAAATTGTGCTAGGACCCATTCACCACTTTGGGTGAATGGGTCCTCCTTACCTAGAACACCCTTTTTTTCTCATATTTGAGGTGGGTTTTTAATGTTATTTCACCCCCCTGAAGCTTGGTCCTAGAAAATTGTGCTAGAACCCATTTTCCACTTTGGGCGAATGGATCCTCCTTACCTAGGACACCCATTTTCGAATTTATTTGTGGCAGGATTTTAATGATTTTGAATCCTAGATCTGATGTCAGCTTGTGTTATTTGAATTTTGGGATTAATCCTTAGATTTAGTATAAATATAAGGTTAATTCACATAGTTTCATCCTAAGTGGCCTAGCAAGTTTACAAGCATCCAAGCATTCAAGCATTAGAGAATTATAGAGAATTTCAAAGGCATTCAAGGGCATATTATCAAATTTTTTATTGCCACAATTCAAGTTCATATCATCATGTCAAAGGCATAATACATCAAGCATGTTGTTGAGCTAGTGTGTTGATGGAGTATTGAAGATTCATTTGCAAGCATTGTTTCACATCCTATTCAAGATCATTATCTACATTCTACATGGCCACTTCATGTTAGTTTGTAGATTTACATTCTGAGACATCATCCAAGGTATCATCATTTCATGTTTCATGTTTCATCACAAGGTTTAATTACCTAAATGGGGTTTTACCAAGGAAAGCCCCTATTCTCTAACAATCAACATTTTTTTCTCCTCTTTCATGTGTGTTTGCATGTTTTAGGTTGAAGATCAAGTGGAGAACAAGATTGAAAAAAGTTGTCAAGTTGCAAAGTTTTCATCCATATTACAATAACACAAAAACAAGGCTACAAAATTTGTTTCGGATTTTTGAGAGTTGAGGACCAAGGAGCTAGAAGTGCAAACATCAAGGAACAAAACTCAGAAGTCAGTTTTCAAAAACTCTAACAGGGACCCATTCACCACTTGGGGCGAATGAGTCCTCAATGACCTAAAAACAACAGTCTTGTAGCAGGGTACACATTCTTTTAGCCTCTCAAAACTTCCCTCATTGTTGCTATAATAGTTAGGATTGATTTATGATTGTTATTTGCATCATATAATATACATAATTGTATGTTTTATGAGAAAAAATAGTGGTTCATCATCTTGATAAATTCATTTTGATAAACCCAATTTTTCTTCAAAATAGTCATTTCTTTCATTAGTTGTTTCATAAGTTCATAACCTCTTCCATAAAGCTTTTCACTTCTTTCAGATTCGGTGGTTGTTCATAATCAACTTTGTTAGAGTTTGTCATGTATGTTTTCTTTTCTTCTAAAGTGGTTGAATTGGGTGCTTTTGAATTTTATATTGACATTACCACATTTTCTTTTCCATTTTTAGATTCTTTTGTTATGATCTTGCATTCTCCCATGAATGTAGGTATGAAATCAAAGGTTTCCCAAGCATCTTGTAATAACTTTGTGACTTCTTCAATATGATTTTCTTTTTCTTTTTCTTGTACATCTTATGCATGTGTGGTTGGTGTGAAGGGATATCTAATGTGCATAACCTCAAAAAAGTTATCCTTATTTTCATGATCTCTTAGTGAAGAGGAGTCTAATTTTCACTTCATCATCTTCATCTAAGGAAGTTATATTACTATTGTTTGAAAGAAATGTTCCAATTTTGTCATTTTATTGCATCTTGATATCTTCCCTAGTAGGAGAGATTTTAGGAGAGCTACAAACTAGATGTTCATGACATTCAAAGGTTGGTTCTTCTCAAATAACTTCATCACAAGTAAGGTAAATATCAATGGTTGGATTTTCTTGCTTATTAATGATGGAATTCTCTTGTTCAATAATGTTTTCCCTAAGATTCTCATGATTCTCATCGATTGGATCTTCTAACACCACAATATCTTCTTCACCAATAGGAAATATATTAGGAGAGGGACAAATTTGATTGTTGTCCATAATTTCATCCTTTTTTTAAGGTCTCATTCTCTTGTGCCATAATATCTACCCTAGTAGGAGAGCTCTTAGGAAAGTAACAAACAAGAGGTTCATCACATTCCATGGTTAGATTTTGGAAAGTAGCTTCATCACAAATAAGGGAAACATCAAGAGAAGAATAACTATGATTGTCATGCTTACCAATGATTGGATCCTTTCATTCAAATAGATCTCTCCAAATGGTAGGAGCATTAGGAAAGGGAAAAATGAGATTTTCATGACTCTCCATAAGTGTATCTTCTAACACTAAACTATATTCTTTACAACTAGGAAAGATATTAGAAGTACAAATGTGATTATCATGGTTATCTCCAATTACAACCCCATGTCCTATAATGTCTTCCCAAGTGGGAGAGGTAGGATTGTCATAGCTCTCAATTATTGGATCTCTTAATATCAACATATCCTCCACACAAATGTGTTTTTCATAATATATTTATAATGGGAAGGAGGAGAAGGAAAAACAATACTTTCGTGATTCTCGATGATTGTATCTTCTTTCACCAAGATACCTTTATCATAATAGGAGAGGTATCAGGAGAAGAACAATTATGATTGTCATGATTTTCGATGCTTGCATCCTCTTGTATCAAAGCTTTAGTGGATGATATAGGGGAGATGATTTCATCTAGGGATTCATCTAACATGTAAAATTCATCACTATTAAAGGGTTTGAATGACATGCTTTCTCCAAGGTTAACCATTTTTTGTTTGTTTCTTTTGATGTTTTTGGTTTTTGTTTTTATTTTCTAGGGAATGCCAAATGTAATCTAATCTTATGAAACTATGAATATCCTAAAAATGAAATAAAAGTGCAGTAATATAATTCTATCCACAATTTCAACATGTACTTGAAATGAAATCAATTTAAGCTAGATCTAATGAAATGAATGAAACAAAAAATCAGCAAACTGAAATAGAGATTTAACAACAAATTGAAACACAAAAATGAAGTTTTTAATGCTGTAAATTGTAGATTCAGATCTGATATGGGACTAAATCTACCAGAGGGGTAAATGAGTCCTATTTAGGGTTTTTAGAAGGTTCAAACAGTAAATAAGGGTAAGTGCATGGATCTGTTACACAATTTTGGCTCTTAAGATGCCACTTTTTTTTTAAATCAAAAAAATATTATTTGCACGAGAAAATGAAGATAGTTATGCTCAAAATTTTAAGATGCAGGAAGAACAAAAGTTGAAGTGCTCCAAGTCTCATTTCTAAGCTACTAATTCTTTTTTAAATTAATGAAGATTAAGGGTCTCAAAAAGGGGGGGCCAAAACAAGTCTTGTTTTTATAAAAAAAAAATAGCATAGCGCTTGAGGGCTCCCCCCCTTTTTGATTAACTTTTTTTTAGAATTTCAAAAATCCAAATGGTGAAAAATTAGCTAACACCATGTAGTTTATCCTCATTCTTTCAGATTTTTTTTTAATGAATTTATAATATTTTATGAATTTTGAAAGTGGACACATCTTGAAAAGCTGAAATTTGAGCGTGCTTCCCCCTAATTTTTTTGATTGATTTAGAGATTTAACAATAGCAAATTGAAACACAAAAATGAAGTTTTTAATGCTGTAAATTGTAGATTCAGATCTGATATGGGACTAAATCTACTAGAGGGGTAAATGAGTCCTATTTAGGGTTTTTAGAAGGTTCAAACAGTAAATAAGGGTAAGTGCATGGATCTGTGACACAATTTTGGCTCTTAAGATGCCACTTTTTTTTTTAAATCAAAAAAATATTATTTGCATGAGAAAATGAAGATAGTTATGCTCAAAATTTTAAGATGCAGGAAGAACAAAAGTTGAAGTGCTCCGAGTCTCATTTCTAAGCTACTAATTCTTTTTTAAATTAATGAAGATTAAGGGTCTCAAAAAGGGGGGGGCAAAACAAGTCTTGTTTTTATAAAAAAAAATAGCATAGCGCTTGAGGGCTCCCCCCCTTTTTGATTAACTTTTTTTTAGAATTTCAAAAATCCAAATGGTGAAAAATTAGCTAACACCATGTAGTTTATCCTCATTCTTTCAGTCTTTTTTTTAATGAATTTATAATATTTTATGAATTTTGAAAGTGGACACATCTTGAAAAGCTGAAATTTGAGCGTGCTTCCCCCTAATTTTTTTGAAAACTAATCAAAATATGATTTTTTTTTCATCATGTGTAGAATTGAGTCTAGTTTTAAAAAATGTAATTTTTTTCACGTTTCAATGAACGAGTAAAAATCTATCCTAAAACTAGCACATGTTGGTTTTTGACCAAAAACCAAGGTATTTACAATAGAAGCTACGAATCAAAACTGTAACTGAATCAAAATGAAAAAAATAATTATATATTTAGATGGATAAGAGAGAGGTTAACGCTATCATGGTTTTTTTATAAACTTGCATTGAAAGACATGCAAACATGACAGGGAGATGAGGAAATTTGGAAAATCCTATCAATTCACTTGTCCAAAGCAGGTCATTTGGCGAGGGCCAAATTTGGCACTCGCCAAATGACCTACTTTGAAAAAAATGTAACTTTCCCCTCTCTTTGGTCGACCACTCTAATAATGTTGAGAGTGCACAGTTTATGATGGTAGATGGATATTGAGGTTTTACCTTTCATACACTCTTTTCCTCGTTACCCTAACTAGATAACTCTCTATCCCTCTGAAGTCTCTCTCTCTCTCAGGTCTCACTCCCTCTCACGCTACCTAGACTAATATCTCTCACTCCAATCCCCTCTCTCAGGTCTGTTAGTGTAGGTTTTTTATTTTCCTTATGTTTGGGGTATTTATTTTTTCCTACACATATTATTTAAGCTTGCTTAGGTTTATTAGGTGTGGTTAATATGAGGACACGTGGTGAAATACATCAGCTACAAGTGTCACTCTCTCCTCACACATGGGTAGTTGAGTTACACATCCTCTTTTGGCATGTTGTGCCACCTCTCATAACCACAACTTTGTTTTTACCTAAGTAGTTTATGGGGTAGTTGGGTTTCTCACCCTCTTTTGGATTTATGTGCCACCTCTCTCCTGTCTTCACTTGAGGAGGTTATGCCACATGTCTTTTCATTTACCAAGTAGGTGATAACCTCCCACCTTTTATGGGTAGTAGGAGTTAATGCACCTCTTGGATGTATTTTCCCTTATTTTTCTATATATTAAGCACTCTCCTCTCACCTTCATAAACTTCAGAAGCTTCACTAGTTCAGCTAGTATAGCTAGTTTGGTGATTGTTTCGTGGGAGTATTGAGAGTATTCTACAATTTCTCTTGCCTTGTCTCTATTTTTTCTCTCATTTCAGATTTCTCTTCATTCTGCTATTTTGATCTTCGATCATCTGTTGAATGAAGTTGCATGTGATCTACGACCGACATCAAATCCTGGCTCGGTTCTTGCTTCTCGCAGAATCTAACATTTTTTTTTTTTTTGGTAAATGAAATACTCCCACGAAACAATCACCAAACTAGCTATACTAGCTGAACTAGTGAAGCTTCTGAAGTTTATGAAGGTGAGAGGAGAGTGCTTAATATATAGAAAAATAAGGGCAAATACATCCAAGAGGTGCATTAACTCCTACTACCCATAAAATGTGGGAGGTTATCACCTACTTGGTAAATGACAAGACATGTGGCATAACCTCCTCAAGTGAAGACAGGAGAGAGGTGGCACATAAATCCAAAAGAGGGTGAGAAACCCAACTACCCCATAAACTACTTAGGTAAAAACAAAGTTGTGGTTATGAGAGGTGGCACAACACGCCAAAAGAGGATGTGTAACTCAACTACCCATGTGTGAGGAGAGAGTGACACTTGTAGCTGATGTATTTTGCTACGTGTCCTCATATTAACCACACCTAATAAACCTAAGCAAGCTTAAATAATATGTGTAGGAAAAAATAAATACCCCAAACATAAGGAAAATAAAAAACCTACACTAACAAGGTCTCGTTCCCTACCACCCTACCTAGATAAATTTATCTCAC
>VDFB02047397.1:14354326-14421969 GCA_007258455.2 Sequoia sempervirens | reverse complement strand
TTAAGGGTTGAGGGTTGAGGGTTGAGGGTTGAGGGTTGAGGGTAGAGGGTAGAGGGTAGAGGGTTTAAGGGTTGAGGGATTAAGGTTGAGGGTTGAGGGATTAGGGTAGAGAGTTGAGGGTTTAGGGTTGAGGGTTGAGATTTTATGGTTTAAGGGTTGAGGGTTTATGATTTAAGGGTTGAGGGTTTAAGGGTTTAGGGTTTAAGGGTTCAGGGTTTAGGGTTTAGGGTATAGGTTTTATATTTTAATGGTATGGGGTTCAAAGGTATAGGGTTTAAGGGTTAAGAGTAGAGGGTAGAGGGTTGAGGGTTGAGGGTTGAGGGTAGATGGTTTAGAGTTTAGGGTTTAGGGATTAAGGGTTAAGGGTAGAGGGTTTAGAGTTTATGGTTTATGGATTATGGTTTACAGTTTAAGGGTAGAGGGTGTAGGGTTGAGAAAGAGAGAGAGGGATTGAGGGTTTAAGGGTTTAAGAGTTTAAGGTTTGAGGGATGAGGGTAGAGGGATGAGGGTAGAGGGTAGAGGGTAGAGGGTAGAGGGTATAGGGTAGAGAGAGAGAGGGTTAAGGGTTTTAGGGTTGAGAGTAAAGGGTAGAGGGTTAAGGGTGGAGGGTAGATGGTTTAAGGGTTAAGGGTAGAGGGTTTAGGGTTTAGGTTTTATGGTTTAGGGATTACGTTTTACAGTTTAAGGGTAGAGGGTGTAGGGTTGAGAGAGAGAGAGGGGTGGTTGAGGTTTTAAGGGTTTTAGGGTTTAAGGGTTGAGGGTTGAGGGTTGAGGGTTGAGGGTAGAGGGTAGAGGGTAGAGGGTAGATGGTTTAATGGTTTAGGGTCTAAGGGTTAAGAATTAGGAGTTTAGGGTTTAGGTTTTAGGGTTTAGAGATTATGATTTATGATTTAAGGGTAGAGGGTGTAGGGTTAAGAGAGAGAGGGGGGTTGAGGTTTTAGGGTTTAAGGGTTGAGAGTTGAGGGTTGAGGGTAGAGGGTAGAGGGTAGAGAGAGAGGGTTGAGAGTAGAGGGTAGAGCATTAAGGGTAAAGGGTAGATGATTTAAGGGCTTAGGGTTTAAGGGTTAAGGGTAGAGGGTTTACAGTTTAGGGATTACAATTTACGGTTTAAGGGTAGAGGGTGTAGGGTTGAGAGATAGAAAGGGTGACTTGAGGGTTGAGGGTAGAAGATTGAGGGTAGAGGGTAGAGGGTAGAGAGAGAGGGGGGAGTTGAGGGTTTTAGGGTTTTAGGGTTTAAGGGTTGATGGTTGAGGGTAGAGAGTAGAGGGTAGAGAGAGAGAAAGAGAGACAAAGAGAGAGAGAGAGAGAGAGGGTTTAGGGTTTAGGGTTGGTGGTAGAGGGTAGATGGTTAAGGGTAGAGGGTAGAGGGTTAAGGGTTTAGGGTTTAGGGTTTATGATTTACAGCTTAAGGGTTGAGGGTTTAAGGGTTAAGGGTAGAGGGTTGAGGGTTGAGGGTAGAGGGTAGAGGTAGAGGGTAGAGAGAGAGGGGGTTGAGGGTTTTAGGGTTGAGGGTAGAGAGTAGAGGGTAGAAGGTTTAAGGGTTTATGGTTTAGGATTAAGGGTAGAAGATATAGGGTTTAGGGTTTAGGGATTACAATTTATGGTTTAAGGGTAGAGGGTGTAGGGTTGAGAGAGAGAGAGATGGGAGGGCGGGTTGAGGGTTTAAGTGTTTAAGGGTTTAAGGGTTGAGGGTTGAGGGTTGAGGGTAGAGGGTAGAGGGTAGAGGGTAGAGAGAGAGAGGGGTGGTTGAAGGTTTAAGTGTTGAGGGTTTAGGGTAGAGGGTAGAGAGAGAGATAGAGAGACAAAGAGAGAGGGGGTTGAGGGTAGAGGGTTAATGGTTAATGGTTAATGGTTAATGGTTTATGGTTTAAGGGTTGAAGGTTTAAGGGTTTAGGGTTTAAGGCTTTAGGGTTTACGGTTTACAGTTTAAGGGTAAAGGGTTTAAGGGTTAAGGGTAGAGGGTAGAGGGTAGAGGGTTTTAGGGTTTAAGGGTTGAGGGTTTGTGATTTAATGGTTGAGGGTTGAGGGTAGAGGGTAGAGGGTAGAGGGTAGAGGGTTTAAGGGTTTGGTTTTAAGGGTTTAGGGTTGAGGGTCTAGGTCTCCCATCCCTCTATCTCCCACTCCCTCTCTCTCCCACTCCCTCTCTCAGGTCTTCCCCCCCACCCTAACTAAATAACCCTCTCTCCCTCTCAAGTATCTCTCTCTCTCAGGTCTCACTCCCTCCCACACTACCTAGACTAATCTGTCTCACTCCAATCCCCTCTCTCACACTCCCTCTCTGTTAGGTCTCACGTACCTCCCACCCTACCTAGACAAATTTATTTCACTCCAACCCCCTCTCCCACACCCCCTCTCTCTCTCCCCCCCTTTGGCATTTTTGTATCTCTCAGGTCTCATCCCTCCCAACCCCTCTCTTATTGTCAGGTCTTTCCCCCCAACCTAACTAGATAACTCTTTATCCCTCTCAAGTCTCTATCGCTCTCATCTCTCAATCCCTACCATGCTACCTAGACTAATCTCTCTCACTCCTATCCCCTCTCCCTCTATCTCAAGTCTCACTCCCTTCCTCTCTATATTGTGAAAACATTTCAAAGCAACACATTTGGCACTTGCCAAATTTGGCGAGCGCCAAATTTGGTGAGTGCCAAATGTGTTTTACCTTGAAACGGTAAAATAGGGGTTCACCTCATGATTCAGGCCCACATGTTTCTGTGTTTGTTTGGTTCAATGCTTTATCCGACTTAGAAACACCATTTTTATGTAGTTGACTCCCTATTGTACCAATCTATGCTTGATCCATCACCTTTTTACCACCAATTTGCATGCTAGACAATGTAGAAGAAGAAATTTTGAAGTTTCTACATCATTTTACATTAGCTTAGGTAATATATTCATTTTGGTAATATTTAAATATTTATATTTAGTATATTTGTTTGTTTTTGATAATATAAACTAAATTTATTTAATGATTTTATTAATTATAACTATTGGACATAGAATTCAACATTGAATTAGATGGAATTTGCATAAAAAAGTTTAATTTTTATGAGTTTGAAGAAAAAAATTGAAAAACATGACATAATTTAGATGAATTCATGTTTAAACTTATATGAACGACATCAACTTAACACAAATTTGCTTATGAATTCTATTTGCATTGCTTATAGTAGTCCATTTCTAGTATGGCTAGTGGAATTCACTCTATTTCATTTTAGGTAGATGTTTATATTGAGATTTTTTGTTTTGTTTTGATGATTTTTAGACCATTCATTTTATGATTTTATTAATCTTCATTGTTACACATAGAATTCAACATTAAATTAGATGGATGTTGCATGTAAAAGTTTAATTTTTAGGAGCTTGAAGATATAAAATGGAAAACATGACATAATATATTCAAATTCATTATTTAGTGATGGTTGTGGGAAAACTTTTATTTTCAAATGTAAGGAAAGCTTAGGTGCGAAACAAACTCTCCTAACACCAAAACCTCAGGGAAGAATGCATATATGAATTTAAATTTTTAATTACAGTGCAATCAGATACACATGAAAAGAATAACAGAAAAGAGAAATGAAGACATACACAATTGGACACCAGATTTACATGGGAAAACCCTTATGGGAGAAAAAACCACCACACCAAGAAAAACCTCTTTGTATTATAGTAAACAAAATTACATACAGAGATCAGACTTAACTTTCTGATGTCAAGTTATAGCAGGAACATTCACTGATTAATCTCACAATGCTCTCAGAGGCATACAATGAACCCACTAAGATCAATCCGTGTTCAGTATCGAACAACACTTTCATTATCTCACACTTCTCTCTTCATCAACCATTGCAGAGTGTAATCCATTCTACTCATGACCTGTTTTTTTTCCACAACAAAATAGTCACAACTGTTCAACTTCCAATGGTTCACATTCCACTTCTCTCATTGGCTTAGAACACACCATGTAAGACAGTCGTTTAGTCAAAACATTCAAACTGAATAGCATGTCGGTGAGACACCAGACCATGTCTCCTCGATGCCAAAATTCCCGAACACATAGCTATCGACAAGACCAAAGGTATCGACGACACCCTAAGAAGTCAGACCGATAACAAATCAAGTCTCCCAGCTATCACATAGAAAACAACTATTCTTATCGGCAAGAGTCACCGCCATCAGCAAGAGTCATATCGAATGCAAAACCATCAGCCAGACTCACTCTATCGGCAAGACTTCTCACTGACGTCCATTGCAGAACTGTCAACAAGACCATCGTTGTCGCTAAGAGTCTTATAGAACCTTTATGTCACATCGATGTTCATCGTGCAGTTCTATCGGCAAGACCATCACTGTCGGCAAGAGCTCATATCGAACACAAATATGTTGGCGATACCAACAGTATCGACAAGAGTTCTCACCGAATGCACATACCTGTCGGTGAGAGGAAAACTATCGGCATGTCGCTCTAAGCGTTAACTTCATAACCACCACATACAAGATATGAATTTACCAATCCCCGCGACAAGCTGATACCACCGTCACCCAATCAGAGAAAACACAAACTTCGTAACTCTCACTGCTGGTTAGAAAGTTCCCAAATGCCGCGACAACAAAGGAAGTCGGTCAGTCGGGAAATTATGAAACTTCCAAACTTCGCTACAAGGTTCTTAAGTTACAAAAATCACCAATGCCGTGACAATGAAGGAAGTCAGTCGATCGGCCGACAATGAAGACTTGAACAGACATACAAGCCAACAAGTTGAGGCACAATTTCCAACATCAACTAATTTGGAAAACCTAAGAGCTTTCATCAATGTTAATGCAATTTTCCATTAATTTTTTGTGCCATAAAAAATTCACCTTCATCATGTGCTTAGATAAATTCAAGTGACTTGACAGACTTGGTTTAATGAAAGTTTCCATTCATTCATACCATTTACCTTTCTAAGAAATTTAAAAAAGGGAAAATTTTGTGCAATTGAAAATAATTTTTGTCTTTCTAAGTTACATCATTTCCAAAGAAATAGTGAATAATTCCAAGATATAGCATCACAAACCCTTCTTTGAATTCATGTTCTTCATGGCTTGGTTGACAATCACAACGTGGTTTTGACAACAATAAGCACAAGAATCTCTAGTTTCCAAAGGTGGTAGCAACTTATACCCTAGGTTTGAGACAAGTCTTTTCTCCTAAGCACTTGTCCACACTCCAAATAATCCCCTCAAACCCTTCTTAACATTAATCAACACTTACATGAAGCAATTTTGTACAAATCCCTCAAAGTACTAGGTTTTACACAGTATAGTTGCAAAAATAAACAAATTATCCTCAATAACTCACACAAAATGATGATTTAGCAACCCTCCTTTTATCAGCACATGCATATAGGCCTACAAAAAATTAGTACCAAGTTTCATATATTTTCATCAAACGCATCAAAAGTTATGGGTTTTTTGAAGCTCGCTATAAACCCTAGGTTGGGGACAACGATGTTTGATAAGATATGTAATGTTTGATAAGTCACATTAGTTATGCAATGTAAATTAATGCTTTGAGTTTTAAAGATATGCAATGTAATGTAATCAGTGATATCAATATGTTTCATAAAATGCTTGGTGTGTTTCATAAAATGCAATGTAATCAGCGGTATGGATATGTTTGAAAAAATGCATTACAAGTACTTTTCTTGTGGTATGGAAGTAGATGTATGCATGAAATTTTTTCTATCATAGACATGTTTGATAATTCCAAACAACTCGCTGCCTTCTTTCATAAAATGCAATGTAATCAGCGGTATCAATATGTTTTATAAAATGTATTACTTACTTTTGTTCTATGTGTGTTTGTGAACATGTAGAATTCAACGTCATGCTGAGGAAATGACCAAAGGCGCCTCAAACACTGGAAGAACGTGCAGTTAAAAATTCAAGGAGAAGAGAATCAAAAATTGTATCTCGTGAAGCAAAGGAATTGTAGCCCATACAACTGGAAATTCCTGTGCAATCTAAGAGAGATGTCCAATTGGCAAAACAAAGGGCACGAATGAAAAAAATTCATGGAAGGACACAAATGGATCTCAAAGTTGGGGGCACATCATCAAGCATAGGTGAAGTTGAATGCATATCTCCAGTTGAAGACACACCAACAACATGTGGTTTTCCAAGTACATCAAAAATCACATCTCTAGTTGAAGACACACCAGCAACAACATGTGGTTTTCCAAGTACATCAGAAATCACATCTACAGTTGAAGACACACCATCAAAAACATTGCATTTTGAAAGTACAATAGCAAACACATCTCTATTTGAAGGAAATCCACAAATGAAATCTCAAGTTGGAGGTGCAACATCGTTTACATGTCAATCTCAAGGTATGTCATCAATTGCACCTTCGATTGAAGGTATGCAATCTATCCCCGATGTTGTTGACATTCCTAATGTTGCCACAAATTTACATTTGAGAAATACTCCTATATTTTTGCATATACAACCTAAATTTTTGATTGATATTGATTCCAATGTTTTGAAATGGATGCCTAATAAGATTCCAAAACATTCATGTCAAAGATATGCATAGAGGATATGGAGTTTATTTTTTGAGAAGATAAGTGAGGGTGGAAGATGCCAACTATTTATTGAAATGATGAGGCAACTCAAATTTAGGCCCACCATGAAGGCTCTTTGGCTAAGAGTTTCAAATGAATCAAGTGAAAATTCCATTGTAAAGAACTTGATGAGTGCATACGAGAGCGTGGATTCTACCTCACGCACGAAGGATAGTTGTGCCACATGACATGTGATGACAACAACATTGTTAAACAGTCAAACAACCAAAAAGGTGAACCTTACAAAGACAAGTAAGTCTTTGAAAATAAGTAGATCATCTCTAATGAGAACCAAAGGAAGGCATGAAAGAGTGGCAGATCCAAATAGCAATGAGTTATGGGCATTCTCGGGTAGAGTGCCATGGAAATATAAAAGAATTGCTCAAGCCTTGAGATCTTTAATAGTAGATTATTCGAAGGATAACACAAGGACCTCTCCCAATAAAAGAGATGTTGTAATAAGGAGAATTGGTAGTAAAATCCGTGAGTCACATTTAAAGCATTATTTGGATACCACTCAAACCCAATTTTTTGTTGATTTTGTATGGAAGTTTCCTGAAATTAAAATATGTCAAAGGTATTTTGAAATTATAAATCTTTTTTATGTAAAAATAAATCACACACACACACACACAATACTTCTTGTTGTAGAGTACATATTGAGTTTTCTAACCATTATGATTTTTATCAACGTATATGTGTAGATATGCATACTGAAAATGTTTTGCAGGAATGTAACATAAGGCCTCCACCTAAATCCCAAGGGAATTCTTATCTTCCATTTTATGTGAAAGAGTGGATGGTCAAATTTTCTTACAAGAAGTCATGTTTGGATGGCACATGTGATCATTGTGGTGGCATGCAACATTTTCCAATTTTCCAACACATGGCTAGCACACACACAATTGGAGACAAAATTGTGGAATTTGGCAAACACAAGACAGTGGCCTATAGTCTAAAATATGGGAAAGAAGCAAAGAAGTGTGAATTGGTTAGTGATAAGATTCCAGTGTATCAGTTTATGGGAATTTTTCGTGATTAGATGGTGTATGAGTATGCAATGCATACCCATAGAGCTCGATGGTTGGACTCACAGTTCAAGTTATGCAAGGACATGTTTCCACTTCATAGCATCATTTCAATTGTCAACTTCGTGGAGAAATATACACTATAGCCACAAAATGAGGTGCAATCATAGTACTACAACTCCACACAGGTTGCTATATTTGTGCATATAGCATTCATTCATGCAAATGATAGTACAGAGGATAACAGGAAAGTATTGAGGGAGTATCACTTTTACATCGGCAATGATCGCACACATTCTATAGAGTTTGTGCAAGGTTGTTTTCAAATGTTCTATGTTGATCTGGATAGTAAGGGCATATCATTCAGTCAACATATCATATGGTCAAATAACTATACATCGCAATTCAAGAACTTCAAAATATTTTACTGGTTGAGTAGGATGCATAGGATCAATGGTGTTCCCAATATGTGGAACTTCTCAGAGGTCGATCATGGAAAGGGGAAGCATGATGGAGCAAGTGCATGTATCAAAAGAGCCTTAGCATGAGAAGAGTTAAAGTACAAAGAAAGTGTAAAGTTGTAAGATGCAAGATCAATTGTTAAGTGGTGCAATCATGCAATGGGTCCAGGTAGTGAAGGTAATTCTTTAGTTTGTAGATTTTTTCATTTAGTAGATGATACTAACATTGCAAAATATGAGGATTGTTGTACACTAATAGGATCAAGCGAGCTACACTTTTTTAGAAGCTCTAGTGCAGGCACATGGACTATCCATACATGGAAGATGGCAAGCTTTTGTTCTACATGTACACTTCAAGCATGTAATGATTGTGAGTCAACAGAGTGGGTTGATGAATGGTTTTTAAGAAGTCTAACCCCACTTGACACTTATCAACTCCTGATGGCTCTACAAATCACGAAGATGCAATCATCCATTGACTTTGATCATATATTAGACCTACTAGAACTAGGTAATATATCTTACTTTTAGGTTTTATTTTGATGTTCATTAAATACATCTAACAAGATGAACATATCAATGTAGGGAACATTTATGTGGTGATTGTAGATGAAGACAACGAAGAGGGTAAAAATTATTACCCGTGTCATTGTATTGAGGCCAAAAAAAATTGGAGGCCCCAGTTATAGATGGAGAAAACATAGAATATCCTACACGTTCGGTGGTTGTTACTAGAATATGGCTTACAAGGTACCCAGTTAAGAATGTTGTAGTTTGGTTGTTTGAGGAATTTGACATGTATCACAAGATTCATCACTACTTGAACCTTGTCATTGCAGTCAACGTTCATTTGATCAAATAGAAGGGAAAACCTACGAACAAGAACTTGTGGAAAGTGCGTGAGTTTGACCACAAGGAAATACTTGACACAACAAAGAGTAGAGCAAACCTGAATGGTTCCCTGGATTGATTTGTAAGTATGCACATTGAATTTGTAAAGCCATGTTATTAATCACTTCTTTATATCAAGTGTTTAATTTTTATTGTAGAAGGGTTTGCAAAATTGCATTATTGTTAATTTGCAAAATGATAATTATATGTTGTTCTCTATTGACCACCTTTAAGTTGGTATTCTCTATGGTTGTTTGATGTCATGTGCATTTAGGACTGTCATTGATGCATTTGTGACTATCATTTAACCCACTTATTAATTATATGTTTGCTTCAGTGAAGAGATATGCAAGACTAGTGAAAGAGAAAAAAAGGGAAATGATTCATTAAAGATTGTCAACTTAAGAAAAGAACATCGGTTGCTAGTGCATTTTCTGGTTTTCAATCTTCTCTTTCTTTTCCATTTTGTAGATTTCTTGGATTCTTATATGCTACATGTTTTATGTAAATTATATTTATATATATTTGAAATTTATACGTAGGATCATCAAGAGATGAGAAAGTAGCGAAAGATGGGCCACATCACCATTGTAGGACCTTCAATCAATCTACTTATAGCATGAATGAAGGTGATAATAGATCTGGTCAGAAGGTGTATGTCTGACATTATTCAGTTATTGGTCTTTTAATGATTTTTATGTGAGTCCATGTCTGAAATTGTTAGGCTTTTGTAGGTTTTTTGTGGACCAAATTCTAGTGAGATTATGCAACCACAGAGAGGCTACTACCCATGTGTTTCCAAGGGAGCAGGGAATGTACATGTTTTGAAGCATTTTGGAATGCAAATAACTAGGCCACCTGAGGTGGATTGGAGAAAACAGACTGGGCAGTAGCTCCTTTTGTTTCTTCTTGTACAATATATTTCATGATCTAGGATGCAAATGGGGTGATTATTTCCCTGCATGTATTGCTACAAGCATTGAGAAATGAGAGGATTTTCAAGATGTTCTTCCATCACTATTGTAATATTTGTTATTGACTTAGTGTATTTTTGATATACAAAAATTATGAGAAATTAATACATGCAAATGTGTATATTCCTTAATATATGCCTCAATCAAATGTGTATATTAAATTTAAAGTTAGTTGTAATGGTTTATGGTTTACATTTAAAGTTGTCTTGAAGGAAAAGCATGTGGATTTATGACAAAATCTAAAATAATGCCTTTTATTGTACAAAGGCATATTTTCTTGCTCTTCTATAAATTGTAGAACTCCTTCCTGATGTAGAGGAAGGGCAATCAACATGAAAACAAACACAAAAGGAAAATCATTCTTGCATGTTCTTCATAGCTGCTCCTAAATGCACTTTTACTATACCTATCAATGAACCTACTTGGAGACCTTGATTCAACACAATGTAGAGATAATGTGAACATCATGGAAGACTTGTCTAAGGGACTTGAGTGGTCATAACATTTTTTTTTGTGGAGACTCAATAATGAAAAAACTCATGGGACTTACAATATTTTTGTTGTTCAAACTAGGAAAGGAAACATTAATGGCATAAAGCCAAATCAATAAATATTGCTTCAAATCATCTTCAGAGTGCCAAGTTTTGAAGCAATAGATTCAGAAAACATAGTTCAGATTTGGCTAGAGATATTTCAATGGTATCAGAGCAGTAAGCCCTTAAAGAGTGGCAACAAAAATGGATCTGTAAGATATAGGCTTATGATTTTGATATTGAGTACGTTAAGGGTAAGAAAAATGTGACTACAGAGGCTAAAGTTCTGGAGCAACAGTTTTCGAAGCACCAAGTTTTGGAGCAACAGATTCAGAAAATTCAGATCAGATTTGTCTTGAGCAAGAAGGGTGCAGGGTCTTGTCCTAGACATGATCTTAATAGTGTAGGAAGACCCAAAGGAGAATTCAGTCCAGGGGTTGTGCAAGGGTGCTTAGTTCGCTTTCTTCATGCCCGAATCTATCTTAGTTTCAGGTTCAAAAAAACAAGTTTTGTTGTGGATTTCTGAATATTTTGTATAATAAGCCCATTTTCAATAGCAAACTCGGGGCTAGTAGATAGCTCTTCATTGTAAAGGTGTTTTTGGGATCATATAAACTATTACCTATTGTAAATTTTTATTATTACTAATATATATACAGACCCCCCACCTTTTGCTTAAAAAAAAGATTGTTTGAAACCCTGAACCACTGACTTGGAGGCCTCCGTAGAACATTTCAAAGGTGTTTCCATCAAGTATTCACTACCAAGACTCATTTAAAGTACCAACTTTATTGGACACTAGCACCTTGCTTATGATTACAAAAATATTCCCCTTGGGACAGTCATAAAATGACTTGTATTAACCCTTCAAAAATGATAAAAACCCCAAGGTATAGGTTTGCAAGACCTCTCCACATATTACCTACACCTTCACCAACCACAAAGAACCAAAACCACTCCCTATTTCAATCAAAAATCACAAAAAAATATTGCTTCAATTCATTCCAAACTTAAAAAAAAACTACAACCATGCTTCCATGATGCAGAGGTAGGGTTTACTTGGTTTCAACAACAATAATGGGTAAAGGCTTCTAGGACTCCAGATATATTTGACCATTCAATGGCTTGGTCATGTATTTGTCTTAGGACTTCTTGGAATTATTTAATTGGATCTTCCTATGTCATGATCAGACTTTTCAAATGTGACTAGGAGGGAAATAACTCATTCATGTGCGTTGGCGTCCTACTAGACACAACAAACTATCTTTTGACAGTCTCCTTAGGACAGTATACTCTTGGCCTTGTCAAACAGTCCCATAGGACAATCAATATAAATGCAAGGGAATGACCATTTAAAGGCTTCTAACTTCTTGAAATAGGGCTACAACGCTTCCATTACATCCATTCTTCATCCTTTCTTCACA
Organism: Sequoia sempervirens; assembly: GCA_007258455.2. NCBI lineage: Eukaryota > Viridiplantae > Streptophyta > Pinopsida > Cupressales > Cupressaceae > Sequoia > Sequoia sempervirens. Next base: position 14,410,053 of record VDFB02047397.1, on the reverse strand, counting down.
AATGCACTTCAAACATGTTCTTAGGCACCTAGGATCAAAACTACCTTGTGCAGTCCTAGTAGGATAGTCACACCAAATTGACACAAAATTCTTATCATGGATCAAATACTCAATGAAACAGGTCTGTAGGACCTTGACACACATTCCCAACACCTTCTCCAATTCCAAACCGGACCCAATCATGCCTTGATCCACCAAACTTGCTTTCCAATGAGTAGAGGGTTTGATTTTCACTATGAAATGCAACAAACTGTCATTAATAACTTTCACAAAACACCTAATGAATCCAATTTCTTTGGTGAGGTTGAAGATAACTTAGTTATAGAATTTTTCTCAAATTTTTACAAAGATCTAATGGTGGAAATAAAAGTTATGACATTTTTCCCAAAACAGATAACCTTAGGTAGGGTTTCAGGTGAGTTTTAGTAAATTTGCAATAAATTTCAAAATACTCAATGAAAAGGAACCAAACCAAATGAAAATTAAATTTATTTCTTTACTCTATCAAACAATACCAACCTCGGGACTGTACCAACCCGTACCAATCTGTACCACACAATGGAGCAACAATATTGCAGAAAAGAAACATATAAATAGTCTCCACATTGATTCAAATTTCATTCAATTCTTTGACAAACCCACCTCCAACCCTTGGGTCATGCATAGAAAGCATATTTATGCTGGTAAAAACAAGAAAAAACTCCCAACCGACCCTCAACCAACTTCTAACAACTTTTCAAAAAGTTGTCATTGACAACAATTGAGCAATTTTTGCAACTTTTACACAAATGACACAAAACTTTGTAAAATGACCCCAAATGATGGAAATTGGTCAAAAATGACCTTATTAACATGAAACAACACAAAAAAAGACAAAAAAAAACTTTTTCTCCTGTAAGAAGTTTGTCTTATGGGTGTAGGAGCACCATTCCATTCGACCATTACAACCTATTCATGTTTTTTCCAGCCATTTCTAATTAATTCCAATGATTAAGAACAATTTTATTGATTGCATGTAACCTTTTAGGCTATGAATGGTCCTCTTTCACACCCAAACACATTGAATCACTTCGAGTTGTGTTTAACTAACAGAATCCCTTAAGAGTAGAAAGTGCAAAATGACTGCAATATTCGATAGACTGTTACTCAGACACCGTGACTCTTAGAAATTTTTTGTCTAGGCCTATGGGTTTGCATTGGGCCCCTCTACAATAAATTCTCTCAATTTTTTCTATCTCGGAGACGATTTCCTGTGGTGGTGAATTTTCACTTGGGGAAAAAGTTGTCAAATGCAAGTAGTCGAAAGTTGTAAAGTGGTGCAACTTTCGTTCTGCAACTCGTGTGATCAAACAAACTATTCCAACACATCCAGGTGGGTACGTTTACGATAAGAATGGTCCTCTTTCGTACCCAAACACACTGAATCGCTCTGAGCTACATTCAATTGGCAAAATCCCTTATCAATCTAAAGTGCAAAATGACTACAATTTTCAGCATGCTATTACTCGGATGTCGTAATTCTTAGAAAATTTTCATCTAATCCTATGGGATCATGTTGGGCTCCTCTACAATAACCTCTCTTGGTTTTCACTATCTTAGAGGCATTTTTCTGTGGTGGAAAATTTTCACTTGGAGAAAAAGTTATCAAATGCAAGTAGTTGAAAATTGCAAAGTGGTGCAACTTTTGTTCTGCAACCCGTGTGACCAAATGAATTTTTCTAACGCATCTAGGTGGGTATGTTTACGCCAGAAATGGTCCTTTTTAATACCCAAACACATTGAATCGCTCCGAGCTACATTCAACTTGCAGAATCCCTTAAGAGTCCAAAGTGCAAAATGACTACAAAATTCAGCATGTTGTTAATCAGATACTGTGATGCTTAGAAATTTCTCATATGAGCCTATGGGATCATGTTATTCCTCTCTACAATAACCTCTCTCTATTTTTGTTATCTCAGAGGCGTTTTCCTGTGGTGGTGAATTTTCACTTGGGAAAACAGTTGTCAAATGCAAGTAGTTGAAAGTTGTAAAGTGGTGCAACTTTGTTCTGCAACTCGTGTGACCAAACAAACTATTCCAACATGTCTGATTAGGTACGTTTATGCTAGACATGGTCCTATTTCACACCCAAACATGCTGAATCACTCCAAGCTATATTCAACCGACATAATCCCTTAAGAGTCCAAAGTGCAAAATGGTTGCAAAATTTAGCATGTTGTTGCTCGGATACCGTGACACTTGGAAACTTTTCATCTAAGCTTATGGGATTGCATTGGGCCCCTCTACAATAACCTCTCTCATTTTTTTCTATCTTAGAGGCGTTTTCCTGTGGTGGAGAATTTTCTCTTTGAGAAAAAGTTGTCAAATGCAACTAAATGAAAGTTGCAAAGTGGTGCAACTTTTGTTCTACAACGCATGTGACCAAATGAACTGTTCCAAAGCATCCAAGTGGGTACATTTATGCTAGACATGATCCTCTTTCACACCCAAACACGTTGAATCGCTCTGAGCTACATTCAACCGACAAAAGCCCTTTAGAGTCCAAAGTGCAAAATAGCTGCAATCTTCAGCAGACTGTTACTTAAACACCGTGACACTTATAAACTTCTCGCTTGAGTCTATGGGATTTTTTTGGGCCCTCTACAATAATTCCTCTCGACTTTTGCTATCTCAAACATGTTTTCCTGTGGTGGCAAATTTCACTTGGAGAAAAAATTGTCAAATGCAAGTAGTTGAAAGTTATAAAGTGGTGCAACTTTCATTTTGTAACTCGTGTGACCAAATGAATTGTTCCAACACGTCTGGGTGTGTAGCTTTATGCTAGGCATGGTCCTCTTTCACACCCAAACATGCTGAATCACTTTGAGCTACATTCAATCGACAAAATCCCTTAATAGTTTTAAGTGCAAAATGGTTGCAAACTTCAACATGTTGTTACTCAGATACCGTGATGCTTAGAAACTTCTCATCTGATCCTATGAGATTTTGTTGGGACTCTCTATAATAACCTCTCTTGGTTTTCACTATCTCAGAGGAATTTTGCCGTGGTGGCGAATTTTTCTTTGGGGAAAAAGTTGTCAAATGCAAGTAGTTGAAAGTTGTAAAGTGGTGCAACTTTCATTCTGCAACTCATGTGACCAAATGAACTATTCCAACACGTCCAAGTGGGTATTTTTACACTAGAAATGGTCCTCTTTCGTACCCAAACACACTGAGTCACTCTGAGCTACATTCAATCGACAGAATCCCTTAAGAGTCTAAAGTGCAAAATGGCTGCAATCTTCAACGGGTTGTTACTCAGACACTGTGATGCTTAGAAACTTCTTTTATGAGCCTATGGGATCGCGTTGGGCCCCTCTACAATAACGTCTTTCAATTTTTTCTATTTCGGAGGCTTTTTCCCATGGTGGTGAATTTTCACTTGGGGAAAAAGTTGTCAAATGCAAGCAGTTGAAAGTTGCAAAGTCGTGCAACTTTCGTTCTATAACTCGCGACCAAATGAAATATTCCAACACATCTTAGTGGGTATTTTTATGCTAGGTATGGTCCTCTTTTGCACCCAAACAGGTTGAACCGCTCTGAGCTATTTTCAACTGACAAAATCCTTTGAGAGTCCAAAGTGCAAAATGTCTCCAATTTTTGACAAGTTGTTACTCAGACACCATGAAGCTTATAAATATTTCATCTGAGCCTATGGGATATTGTTGGTCCCCTCTACAATAACCGCTCTCAATTTTTGCTATCTTGGAGGCTTTTTCCCGTGGTGGCAAATTTTCACTTAGGAAAAAAGTTGTCAAATGCAAGTAGTTGAAAGTTGCAAAATGGTACAACTTTCGTTCTACAACTCGTGTGATCAAATGAGTTGTTTCAATGCATATGGGTGGGTACGTTTATCCTGAGAATGGTCCTCTTTCACATCCAAACATGTTGAATTGCTCCGAGCTACATTGAACCGACAAAATCCCTTAAGAGTCCAAAGTGTCAAATGGTTGAAAACTTCAACATGTTGTTACTCGGATACAATGATGCTTAGAAAATTCTCATCTAATCTTATGGGATCGTGTTGGTCCTCTTTAAAATAACCTCTCTTAGTTTTCACTATCTTGGAGACATTTTTCCATGGTGGAAAATTTTTATTTGGAGAAAAAATTATCAAATGCAAGTAGTTGAAAATTGCAAAGTGGTGCAACTTTCGTTTTGCAACTCGTGTGACGAAAAAAACTATTCCAATGTGTCTGAGTGGGTATTTTTACATTAGGCATGGTCCTCTTTCACACCCAAACATGTTGAATCGTTCTGAGCTACATTCAACCGACAAAATTTCTTAAGAGTCCAAAGTGAAAAATGGCTGCAAATTTCAGCATGATGTTACTCGGATATCGTGATGCTTAAAAAATTCTCATCTAATCCTATGGGATTGTGTTGGGCCCCTCTATAATAACCTCTCTTAGTTTTCGCTATCTCGGAGGCATTTTCCTATGGTCACAAATTTTTGCTTGGAGAAAAAGTTGTCAAATGCAAGTAGTTAAAAGTTGCAAAGTGGTGAAACTTTTGTTCTGCAACTCATGCGACCAAATGAATTGTTCCAATGCATCTGGGTAGGTATTTTTACACTAGGAATGGTCCTTTTTCACACCCAAACATACTAAATCGCTTTGAGCTACGTTCAACTGATAGAATCCCTTAAGAGTCCAAAGTGCAAAATGACTGCAAACTTAAGCATTTTGTTACTCAGATACTGTGATATTTAGAAACTTGTCATCTAAGCATATGGGATCGTGTTGGTCCCCTCTACAATAGCCTCTCTCTATTTTTACTATCTTTGAGGTGTTTTCTCATGGTGGTGAATTTTTGCTTGGGGATAAAGTTGTCAAATTCAAGTAATATAAAGTTGCAAAGTGGTGCAACTTTTGTTCTACAACTCGTGTGACCATACGAACTATTTTGACACATCTAGGTGGGTACATTTACACATGGTCATTTTTCACATCCAAACACACCGAATCGCTCTAAGCTACGTTCAAAAGACAGAATCCCTTAAGAGTCAAAAGTGCAAAATGACTGCAATCTTCAACATGTTACTCAATTACCATGATTCTTAAAAATTTCTTGTCTAAGCCTATGGGGTCATGTTGGACCCCTCTCTAATAACCTCTCTCGGTTTTTTTTTTATCTCGGAGGCTTTTTCCCGTGGTGGCGACTTTTTGCTTGGGGAAAAAGTTGTCAAATGCAAGTAGTGCAAAGTGGTGCAACTTTTATTCTGCAACTCGTGTGATGAAATAAAAATTTTGAACTCGTCTGAGTGGATACATTTACGCTAGGCACCATCATCTTTCGCACCCAAATAGGCCAAATCACTCCGAGCTACGTTCAACCAACTTAATCCCTTAAGATTCTGAACTGCAGTTGTTGTCACCGAATAGTGCACCCTTGTTGAGATGCAAAACTTAGCCTACTAGTGAAACATTGGATTTAGATATTCAATATCCATGACGTATGGTTTTTTGTACTCTAGAGTTATAAAACATGATGTGGGAGCAGTTATAAGACCATGTTTCTCAATGATTTCTCATGTTATTTCACACATAGAAAATGGAAGGAGGTTTTTTTAACTTATTTAATTGATGAATATGGGAGAAATGTGATATCCGCACATGGGTGATGCATCTGGAAATCAAGCTTATATTGTTGTTCATACACATCTAATATCTTTGGAATATCATTAAAACTGACCTGTGCATTGATTTCATTTAATGAGATGTCAAGTGTTGTGATATTAGCATATGCAAATAAATTTTGTTGGTTGGATCAACAACTATCATGTGTTTTGATGCATGTTCATAAAAGTTCATAGAGGTATATATACATATGCCCGTGAGGTTTGAAAAATCCACTTGTTCTATAGATGCAAATGCAATGATTGTTAAGCTTTAGAATCATAACCATTAGTTGTTGGATGCCAGCCTCAACCATGAATCAAAAGTAATACATTTTTCTATGATATTTTTTTATGGGAAAGAGCTCTTACAATTCATTTGAAACCTTTTGGTGTTAAATTCCTTGCCACTAGACAATAATAGAACTCAAGAAGCATGGAGCATATGCGTAAATACGTGAAGTATACACATGAATCATGAAGAATACATATGAACACATGAATTATACATTGGAAGCATGAAGCATACACATGAATACATGCTATATACGTGAAGTATACATGTGAATAAGTGAAGCATACATGTGAATAAGTGAAGCACAAGTAATTGAAGCATTACAAAATATACAAACCACTAGGAATGGAGCTTATTAAGCAATCTACAATAATTAATTAAGTATTAGATGTAAACAAAATCCATGCCTACAACATTCAAGCATACAATTTACATAATACACATGATAACATCATTCAAGAATGGTGGTAGCAAAATAAGATTTTCTTTAATCAAAAAGCTATAAGGCTATACAATGATATATATTGACAAAAGTATATGAATATATCCAAAAAATCCATACAGGCTTAGTACAAAAGAGCCATATGGACATAAAATATCATGTACATGTTGATAGTACAAAACCTATGTTCCAAAATGCCACATAGGCATACAACAAACGACCCTAATACAGTCATTTCCCTCTATGGGAAGGAAAAAGATCCTATGTTGCCTTCAAAATTCAGCTGGATGGAGTGCCTGATGGTTCTCTTTTCTTTCAAACACGCTCACTAGTCCTCTTATCTTCACTCTAGACCTTCAACTGATACAATAAACAGTAAATATGTTAATACATAGAAATTGAATTGTGGAATGACATATAACAAAATATAATCACTCACTGCATACATATAGTCATCATGCACATTTACGACATTACCACATTCATGATATGGAGTGACAACCACCTGTAGCAACTATCAAGATAGAAATTAAACTACATAAAAGTATCATGAAAATTTTCTATAATAGACCATAAAAGAGCAAATATAATGTCAAATCGACTAATTTGTTGCATACCTCTCTCAATGGATCAGAACTGGCTATTGTTGCAACAACTCCATGGTCCATCATGCCACCAACATCACCAGGGATGTCTGATGTCAACAACTACAAATGAAACAACATATCTAACAGTAATATAAAGAAGTTCAGGTAGTCCCTTTATAACTTTCATAAATGAAAGAGTAAATGGTTGGCCTTAGTTGAGACTATAGGATAGTGCTTATAGATCACAAAATGGTGAAAGTACTAAGTCCACTAGGATAGTCCAAACTCTTGCAAATTTCAAAGTTTAGTGCTCAGTGAGATTTGTATTGCATATGTTGATGAACTAATGTTAATGAGGGCATGTTGTCAACATAGTGATAATTCTACAATGAAGTTCACATGAATGAAGTGAGGATTACCATGTTACTAGCAGCTTTCAAAGGGATAATGGAACATATGATGAATTAGGACGTGTTTAGGGTTTTACTATAGCACATGAAATTGGCTGTTGAGGTGTGCAACAGTAATGGAGAAGACAACTTTGGTCAATAATGAGTGGAAGGAAAGATTTCTTCTAATGGTGTATAGGATAAAATTTGGATGGAGGTGCTATAGCATAGAAGGGATAAAGAGATAAGACCAACAGGGGATAATGGAACATATGGTGTTCAATAATAGAAGGTACAATGGGATGGGAGTTGAATGTGATAATGGAACATGGGATGGACTAGGATGGGATAACAAAATATACTATGAACTATTAGAGGTTAATGGGATGGGATTAGGAGGGAATAAAGGAACATAGGGTGAATTGGGGAAAGATAGTGGGATAGAACCAAGAGGGGATAATGGAACATAAGGTGAAATAAAAGATGGTAATGGGATGTGAATAGAAGAGGTTAATGGAACATAGGATGGACTAGTATAGATTGATGGGATGAGCTAGGATGGGATAACAAAATATAGGGTGGAAAATTAGAGGTTAATGGGATGCAATTAGTAGGGAATAATGCAACATAGGGTGAATTATGAGGTGTCTAGGGTTTGGCTATAGTACATGAAGTGAAAACTTGACCTGTGTATAGTAATAATAGAGAAGAGTTATCTAGGATGAAATGTGGATAAAGATGGTATAACATAGAATGGATAAAGGAACATAGGGGATCATGGAACATCTAGGGTGAAATAATAATGGGTACAATAAGCTGGGAGTAGAAGGGAATAATGACACATAGGATGGACTAGAAGATATTAGTGGGATGGGCTAGCAGGGGATCATGGAAAATAGGATGTTCACTATTATATGTTAATTAGATGGGATTAGGAAAGAATAAAGGAACAAAAATTGAATTAGGAGAAGATAATGTGACATGATCAAGAGGAGATGATGGAACATAAAATGGACTAGTAGAGATTAATTGGATGAGATAGGATGGGATAATAAAACATTTTTATGGTGAACTATACTAGAGGTTAATGGGAAGTAATTAGGAGGGAATATTAGACCATAAAGTGAATTAGGTGGTGTCTAAGGTTTGAATATAGGACATGAAGTGGGAACTTGAGGTGTGTAGTAATAATGTATTAGATATTTGGTCAATAATGAGCAGAAGGAAAGGTTTCTTGTAATGATCTATGTGTATAAGATGAAATATGGAGGAAGGTGGTATAATATATAAGGTGTTAAAGATTGGGATATGTGATCTAAAATGGTTAAAATATGTGTGATGAAAGGAATGGAAGAATGAGATGGAAATTGAATGGTAAATACAATTAGGATCTCACAAGACCAACCAATGTTTGTGTTTCTCATCAATTTTTTAGATTTGTATACACAAAATTATGAAAACTAGCTAAAATTGTTTTATAACACCATTAATCAATAAAGGCTACCTGAGCGAAAGTTGTTTGAGGACATGAATTGCGAGATGTGGAGGTTGAAGGTCCACCAAGAAACTATTTGACATCCAAAGCATGTTATGAGACAAACATTCAAATGTATTAATAATATATTTTATACTAGTTGCATACATGTGGACTCAATGTCGAGAACGAATAAGGATCTACAAGAATGGAGCATGTCTCATCAACACTCCAACCCTAAAATTTCATCATATCAATATTCTACTAATTTAGTTATTCTTAAATTTTAAAATATAATTTAATAAAAAAATTAAATGAACTTGCTGCATTTTACCTGAGTGTCAATGTCGAATGTATTATTTAGCAAATTATTTGTGAAAGCCATCGCCTCTGCAACTGATGTAGGCTATGTAGCTGCATCCCAAGCACTTTGATAATCGTACATGCAAATAACACCACAAGTGCCACAATGGTGGGGTGGAGCTCAGGGCCTACACGTCTCCTCCATATCAGGCTCTACTAGAGGCCTCACACACTATATAATGGTCTAGGTGAGTGAGCTAATCGACTCCAACGTGTCCACCTCTACACTGTCCTTAACAATTGAAGGAACAACGACATGCTCCAAAACGGTTTTGGCCAAGGGTCTCGGTGCCAACTGTGGACTACGTTGTGCAGTAGGTATATCATGTGTGGAGCCCCCACCTCTACCCTGAAAGTCTAAGATGTCAAAATACTTTGGCATCTTATTGACGACAAACTCACAATAGAGTTTCCTCAAAATGTATTGTGGTACCTGATGGTTATTGTATGGAGATTGATCAAATACCATCCACCACCACTCCCAAAATTTATTTTTAATTAACTCATAGTGACACCAATGGATGGGGAACCTCCTGCATGCATGAGACAAAGGTGTGTTGGTTCTCAGGTCTGTAAATAGGGCACACAAGTCGGATTTGCTAATTTTTATTTTTTTTCACATCTACATATGACAAACCACTAGCATTAAATTGTCTCATCTCATCCCTCTTATTTGACCAAAAAAATATTTTTTCACTCCTTTCTCCTACATGAGATACAATTGACTTCAATGATTTGGAAATCCCTCTCCTATAAGGGTGGGTTTCGACATGCTCGGGTTAATCTTCCAATTAATTGTTCAATGTATCTTTTATTGTTTTCAATTTGATTTAGTATATTTTCTTGTGTTCCTTGAGGATGCCTATGAATTGATGGAGGGGTTTCAGGTTGTTCTTGTATAAGAGGCTCTTCGTGAGGGGGTGATTGTGAATTCTCAATGTTTCGAGGTGGAGATTCATTCCCTAATAATTAGAACAAAGTTTTATTATAAAAACCTATTTCAATCTGCATTCTAAATCAAATTCAAAATAAATAGAATAAAAATACATCCCTCTTCAAAATATTTGCCCTCTCTAACCTGTTGGCGAAATTCTCGTGAAGAATTGTAAGCTAAGAGTGCAAAAAATGGAAGAGATTTAGTGAGCGTGAGTTGCAGAGAAGAAAACTCCAAGCCAAGCTAAGGGTTCAATAGAAAATGGAGGTTGACATACATTTTTTGGCTTTTAAATCACTTTTTACATTTGGCGTGCGCCAAATTTGGTGTGCATCAAATGCTCTTTTTTGGCATTTTTTTGCATTTTTGTTCAATTTGGCATGAAAATTGTGTCATAGATCCATGCACTTACCCATAACAGTTAACACAATTCCCAAAAATTAGGTAAACCAGCCTGTATTAGGACTAAATAGCCCAAGTGGGCGAATGAGACCCAAATTAGGGTTTTGACACTAAATTTAGCAAATTTTGAGTTGATTCTAAGGTTTCTAACTTGTATGTTCAAATTATTATATGCAATTACAGTTTTCCAATAAAATTCAATGATGCAAGATGCAAAAAATGCAATCTATATGCACTTTTCACTAATGCAAAATTAATGTAAGCTAAATCTAGGACTTTTATGCACTCCAAATCAGAAATAAAGGGTTCAAAGGTCTAGTTCACCAAAATAAAACAAAGAAAATAGGGTGCTCCACCTCTTGGGAGATTGAACACTTAAGGATCCTATTTCACTCTAGTTCATTAAAGAAAACCCTAGAGATCCCTCAACTAAATGACTCAATTGAGGATTTCTGAATTGTACTAGGACTCATACACCAGACTAGGTGATTTAGTCCTAGTTTATGGTTTTTAGGCAGAGTTTGGAATCTCCTAGTGATTGGTCTGATATACAAAAATTTGGCAAAAAGGATGTACTAGGACTCATATGTCTAGACTGTTGCAAAGTGTCCCTAGAGCATAATTTTGAAATAAAACTTTGTGAGCCTTTGAAGACGGATTAAATAAGCACTTTCCCACTATTTTAATGTACATAGGTTGGATATCTTGCTCTAGATTTGCATTTTTGTGAGCCTTGACAACTTTTCTTGACAACTTTTTATGACAACTTTTGCAACCTTGTCATTTTGGTACTTTTGAAGGCTTCAAATCCACTTTTTCTTCAACTTATAAACCTACAATCACACAAAGAGAGGGAAAAAATGTTGTTTTGTTAGGGAATGGAGGTTTTCCTTGGTCAAACCCTATTTTGGTAATCAAACATTAATGAGAAATGAAGCATGAATGAAATGAAACATGAAACATGAGATGAAACAATAGAACCGTGTTTGAAACCTTGTAGATCTGCAAACAAGAAGTAATGTAGCAAAATGCATACCCTTGCATTTTCACACTTGTTTGGGCCCATATTGCTTTATTTATGCTTCTTTATGGCTTAATTGGTCCTATTTTGCATCCACAAGCCTAATAAACTATATATCTTTATGGAAAATCTCGACAAACCTCAAAAGATAAATGATCATTTAATGTTTTTGTCTTTGTGCCCCTGATTTGTGGACTAGGACTAAAATGCCACCTAGGGCATCTTTGTCTTCCATGGGTCTTGGGACCCTAATTTTGAAACCGCCAAAATAGGTCCCTTTTTGGAGTCTGTGCCCCAAGAATTGAGCCTTGGGACTAAGACGCTACCTAGGGCATCTTAGTCCTCCTTGGCTTGTTTTCAGGATTCAATTTCAAATTTGGGTGGGATTTAGCCTCCTTTATTTAATGATTTCATATGTCAGCTTGTTGTGATGAAATTTCGAGATATTAAGCATGAATAAGTATAAATAGGTTCCTCCACTCATTTTTCATATAACAAGCATTCAAGTATTCATTCCTAAGGAAAGTTTATGCATTCAAGAGCATTTCATCAAGCATTTGAATCCATTATCAAGATTCAAGCATCATGTCAAGGGTTTAGTGCATCCATTCATGTTGTTGATCCAAGATTGTGGATGTTGAATTGAAGATCTATTTGCAACCATTGTTCACATCATATTCAAGGATCCAAGATCTACATTCTTCATGGCCACTACATGGTAGATTGCAGATTTTATTCACAAGACATCATACAAGGTGATATCATTTACATGTTTCATGTTTCATGCTTCATTTCATTCATTTCATCATTTGGTTTAATTACCTTCAAGGGGTTTGACCAAGGAAAACCCCTATTCACTAACAATCAACAAGTTTTTCACTCTTGTGTGTTTGCATTTACAGATCTAGGTTGAAGACTTGAAGATCCTCTAAAGTGAAAAGTTGTCAAAGTTGCAAAGTTGCATCCCAAAGTTGTCATCTTCACAGAAACTCACCTACAGGCCAGATCTAGAAGTTTTAGGACCTCAGATTTGGGAAGAAGAAAGTGCAGACCTTGGAGCTCAAGACCACATTTGGATACTTCAGAAATTCATAATGGGACTAATATGCCACCAAGGGTGTCTTAGTCCTCCACAGGGTATTTTTCAAAGATTCTTCAAGATTATGTTCTGAAATCTGAAGACTCTATATTTTCCCTGAAAAATAGTGGCAGGAGGGTATGTGCAGGATCATCATGGAAAAAACAGGCCCTTAAGTGGCAAAAAAATCAGAAAAATCAGAGTTAGGCAACTTGACGTAAAAATTTGAATAAGTTATCTATATTATTTTAAAAATATGTAAGAATAGAATTTGTAGAAAATTGAATGTAGTTTCTAAACTACTAGGTTTATTTTTAAAACAAAATTTATTTGGTGAAAATTTGAAATTTCAATGCAAGAGTACTTAAATTTCAGGAAAAAATAAGAAGTAGGTGTCTATCGACCACCCTAATGACAAAAATAATTATACTTTTTATAAGATTTTAGATATAAGTAGAGGACTCATGTCCGATGTGATGCATTATTTTTTGTAATTTTTTCCAAGTAAATAATTAATTATGATTTTTTATTACAACTTTTAAAAAATATAAAAATCATATGTCTAACCACCTTAACTTGGTCAAAACTTCATGAAATTCATTTTTTTTTTAATCCTATAGTATATGAAGCATAGAATGTGCCACATGTTTTAGATTCAAAAAAAGTGATACCATTCGAAAGCTATAGATTTTTTGCAATCAGCCTATCAATCAGGACTTTAGTCGTAATTCAAATAGAAAATGAATACTAATTATTTATTAAATTCAAAGTAAAGCATAATTTATATTGGTGGAAAGTTGAGAATCTCCTTTAAAAAACCTTTTCATTTCATTAATTTTGGGTAAAAAAAAAATTCGTTAGCCACATACCCTACAAATACCCATCATATCACCACTTTTTGGCCCATCATGATCCTGCACATACCCAGGACTAATATACCACTTTGGGTGTCTTATTCCTCTATAGCACTTTTCGATAGCTTCTTTGCATTTCTGGAATCCTCACGAAATCTCCAGACTTCCCAGGTACACATACCCTAGCTTGGTATAGCTTAATTTCATCATTAGCGCTATCATTTAGCTTATTCTAGGTCATTTTGCATATCACATTATGTTTTCCAACATCCTCTTTTCCAAGCATTTGCTTGGTGGTGAACCCCTTAGAACTCAAAGAACCCCCTCCTAGGTCCTCCTCATTGTGAATTGGCTCACCTTGTGAGGTTGTTAGTCAATCCAATTAGGACTCCTAAGACATTAATGAATGATTAGTGGAAAAAGAGTGATATCTTTAGGTATCCATTTTTCTTCTCATCATTTTGGTGAACCCAACCTTGTTGAGAATTCACTTTTTGATTTGGAGTCCATTGAAATCATAGATCTATATTGCATCCATTCTTGCATTGCATCTTGGATTAGTGAAATTGCATCTAGGGTTTCTCATATTTTCATTAGTGAAAGTGCATATAGGTTGCATTTTTTCTTTCTTGCATCATTTTATGTCATTTAAAAATTGAAAAAATGCATTGTTCATCATCCTAATTGGATTTGGAATCATTCTTATTCCATTCAAAATTGAAAAAAAAACTCATTCAGTTTTGCATCCAATTGCTTGTTACTAGTTACTTTTTCTAGCCTTCATTTGCACACACTTTTGTTTCCAAACATCAAGTCCCTAGGTAGGCAACCTGGGAACACTGTTATCAACCTAGAATTATCCGATTTTCTACCAAAAACCCTTAGTGGGACTAAATAACCTTGGTGGTGTCTTAGTCCCTCTCTGGTTTTCTATTGCAGTACCCTATTTGAGTGATTTGCTATTTGTTGCAACTTCTAAACTTTTAAATTTCATCAAGAGGACTAGATGCCCTCCTTGGCATCTTAGTCCCTGTGGAATTTTGGATTGCAGTTTTTCAGGATCTGAATCAACATTTATGTGCTTCTGTTTGTTGGCATTGGTTATCTGTTTCAATGGATTGACTTTCTATTTCATGCATTTTACTAAATCTAGCTTAAAGTGCTTCATTTCATGCATTTCTTAATTCCATTTTTTCATTCACAACATTTCATTTTCAGATCATTGCATAAAGTAATCAGTACATTACCTTGGTTGAAATCTAAAAAATTACATTTCTTTCTAGGCCATTACATTGCATTGCATAGATTATTGTTCAAAAATGTTAGTTTCGGTCTTTTCCAAGATTGCAAAGAAAAAGTTAGTCAATATGCATGTTAGTCATTCATTCAATGCATTCCCTAGTTATGAGAGTCTCTTAGCTCGCAAGAGAGTGAAAATGTTATCACTTTCCTTAAACTTACCCCCCCTCCTATCTCCCCTATTTGTGAGGATGATGTGTTAGAAGAGAATACAAACATAGATAACCATGATGATCATAATTGTACTTCTCCCGATACCTCTTCTTTTAGTGATGAAGGTATCTTGGCGAAAGAAGATACAGTCATTGACAATAATGAAGGTCTTGTTTTCCCTTCTCCTCATTCCCCTTGGGAAGATAGTATAACAATAGAAGATGAATTCATTTCCACCACTTTACTCAGTCTCCATTCATCTCCCACCACCTCCCCTATTTGTGAAAATTCTTTAGTGAATAAGGATGCAATCATGAATGATCATGAAAAACACATTTGTAAGGAGGATATGTTGGTATCAAGAGATCTGATGATTGAGAGTTACACCATTATTTATCTCCTTCCTACTGTTCCTAACATTTGGAAGGGTCTATTTGAACAAGAGGATCCAATCATTGGCACACATAAAAATCATAGTTGTCCTTCCCTTGATGTCTCCCTTATTTGTAATGAAGTTGCTTTACAACATCTAACCATGAAATGTGATGAATCTCTTGTTTGTCACTTTCCTAAAAGCTCTCCTACTAGGGTAGAAACTATCACACAAGAGAATGAGACCATAGAGAAAAAGGATAAATTCATGAACAATCATAACAATCAAATAGAGCCTTCTCCTAATATCCCCACTATTGATGAACAAGACAATTCAACCATTCATAACTCCATTACATGCAATGAAGTCATTTTATAAAAACCAACCCTTGAATATCAAGAACATTTGGTTTGTAGTTCTCCTAGAAACTCTCCCACTAGGGAAGACATAATAGTGGAAGAAAATGAGAAAATTGACAATAGTAATTCCTTAGATGAAGATGATGAAGTAACCTTAGAATCCTCTTCACTAAGAGATCATCATGAAAATAACAATAATTCTTCTGAGGTTATGCACATGATATATCCCTTGGAGTACTCTCCTGAACCTAAACTTATCATTTATCCACCCTCTCACAAACCACAAGTTCAAAACAAACCTGTCCTTATCCTTGAACCACCTAAACACAATGTTTTGTAGCAACCAAGTTACAATACCGATGCTCATACATATAACACTAGGAACAATCTGCAACCAAGACAAACACCTTCAACATCCCTCCCATTGCCTAATCCCATCTTACCAAGTCCCCCTCGTTTACCTTCATAAAATGGAAAGGAGTATGATCGTGTTGAACAACTTAAGAATACTCCTACTAAGATATCTTTATGGGACCTTATCCAAGCCTCCCCCCACTATCATAACATTATTCAAAGTGCATTACAACAAGTTCCTATCCCTTCTAATGTGCAACCAAATGACATAGCAGCCATGATTCAAGGAATAAATGTTGACATTGTTTTCCACCAAAGTGAGCTCCTTGCTTTGGAAGTGCAAAAACAATATGATGCTTTCATGATCATAGCTCAATACAATTCCACAGGGATAAAGTGCACCCTTGTTGACAATGGCTCAACCTTAAACGTGTGTAGTGCAAGCCTTTTGGATAAACTTGGTGTTGATAAATCAAAAATTCAACCTGTCTCTTTATTTATTAAGGGATTTGATAATGTGGGAAAGAAATTTCTTAGAGTGATCACTTTACCTATTATAGTTGGAAAGGCTACCTTACAAACCCCTATTCATGTTATGCCTCGCAATCTTTCATATAATCTCCTTTTGGGAAGGACGTGGATTCATGAGATGCATGTAGTGCCTTCTACCCTTCATCGTAAACTAAAGTATGTCTACAACAGCAAAGTGTACACATTGGAAGCTGATAATGAGCCTTACAATGTTTTACAACTCGAGAAAAACAAAGAGAATCCCTTGAAAACATTAACACCAACTACACAAGTGGAACCCATGCAATAGATAGACAAAGAAAAAAACATTGAAGAAGTCGTGAAGCTATTAGAAGATGATTGGGGTTCCTTGGATTTCAAACATACATTCATGGGAGAATACAAGATCATAAACAAATATTTAGACAATTGAAAAGAAAAAGCGGTAATTTCAACACAAAATTTGAATAACCCTTCAAAAGCATCCACCTCAACCACTTTAGAAGAAAATACAACAAATTACACAACAAACTTCAAAGAAACTGACTATCAACAACCACCAAATCCTAAAGAAATGAAAAAGCTTTATGGAAAAGATTACAAACTTATGAACCAACTTGGATATAGTGGAAAAGGATGTGGTGCTAGAGAACAAGGTATTTGTGTCCCTATAGAGCCTCACACGCCTTCACTTAATATCAACACTATCACAAAACATCCTTCTAAGTCGAATTTAATAGTGGTGCATCCTGAACTAATAGACACTAGTGGCCTTGATCGTTATCCTTTGCAAGAAAAAAACAAACAATGAAATCCTCACTTAATGTAAATGTTATCACGCAAAACACTAATTATTTGAATTTGTTATATTTTACACCCTCCAATAAAGGAGAGAATAAAATTTGACAATCTAAAGCATCTTGTGTAGGTATGACACCTTGTGCTAAGCAATAGATATCTTTGTTGAAAAATAAGGCAACCTCCTCAACTTTTGACCAAGAGAGTATCTTGACGAGACTCCTCCAAGATTGTCTGATCTCTCTTCCTCCAAGAACATGAAATAAATTTTATTACAAGACTTCATTTTGTGTATATCATAGAATTCATGGTCATTCTACTAGTGAATGTAAGGATTTGAGTAGAAAAATTCAACATCTTAAGTATTTTGGTGTTCTTCCTTATGTGGGGGCACCTAATTCCTCTAATTGATACTGATTTTCACTCTAGCATGTTTCTCGTCAATCATTTTGGCTCACCTTTTTCCTGCACTCAATTGGGGCAAGGGGTTAGGTAGCCTTGTCCTCGTATCTCACCTTTCGTTACCTCTTTCAGCTAGTTGATCACCTTTCATGTATATGTAAAGAGTAAGCTTGGGATGTGCATGACATGCCTTAAGTTGGCTCGCTGTGACATACTCTCTTTTGGGGGAATTCCCTTTTCATGACATAGCTTATCAAAAACATAGGACTTGGCATAGGGCTTTCCAAATAAGTTATCATGTCTTCTTCTACTTTAAATAAATTTCTCACAGCAACGGTGTTAGAAACCACTTTAAATTGGGGGCATACATCGACATTCATGTTTCATTGTGCGATTTTCTTTCTTCTTGTGATGCATCTTTCTATTGGTGGTGTCATTGGGTTTGAATTCCTCTAAGAGCATGATATTTCCTTGTCCTCTCTTGGAAACATTAGATATAATGTTCCCCAGGATGAGACCTTGCACTTGTCCTCTCTTGGAAACAAGACGAGACCTTTTGCACTTGTCCTCTCTTGGAAGCATTGGGTATGATGTTCCCTAGGATGAGACCTTGTATTTATCCTCTCTTGGAGATTTTAAGCACGATATCCCCTAAGATTAAGAACTCACATGAACTTGAACATCTCTCTTTCTTGTTGCATTTTTTTTGTACCTTATTAAAGTCATGGAGGTATGGCTTTGATATGGTCCCCTGGGGCTCACCTAGTGAACACCTAGCTTCACTATCTCGTGTGAGCATTCATTTTTGTACCTTATTAAAGTCATGGAGGTATGACTTTAATATGGTCCCTTGGGGCTCACCTGGTGGACAACTAGCTCCCACTAGCCCTTGTGAGCGTGTGTTTTGTTTTCATAGTAGATAGCGCATTCCACTTGTAAACCTTTGTTTGGACAAACAACCTAGACCCATTCCACTATGTTGGATAGCCAGTCAAAGCTTGAATCGTGGCATTTTCCTTTTTTTTTTTTCTTTTTCTATCCTTGATGGTGTATGTTGGCGATTTGATTATGACTTCATATATCATTTGCATGTGTGTTCCTTTGTGCTTATGTTGGTTTGTCATAGGATCTCAACCCTTAGGGATTTATCATCCCTCTTGATCGTTGTCATCCTATATTACTAGCATTCATACATGGTAACCCCTCTTGATTGCATGGTTGACTACTTTAGTGTGAGTTTGAAGCAAGTTCATACTCTCACTAAAGTGGGGACTAAATGTAGTGTAGCATACCCTTGCATTTTCACACTTTTTGAACCCACCTTGCTTTATTTATGCTTCTTTATGGATTAATTAGTTCTATTTTGAGCATTTCATCAAGCATTTGAAGCCATCATCAAGATTCAAGCATCATGTCAAGGGTTTAGTGCATCCATTCATGTTGTTGAGCCAAGATTGTGGATGTAGAATTGAAGATCTATTTGGAACCATTATTCACATCATATCCAAGGATCCAAGATCTACATTCTTCATGGCCACTACATGGTAGATTAAAGATTTGATTCACAAGACATGATACAAGGTGATATCATTTACATGTTTCATGTTTCATGCTTCATTTCATTCATTTCATCATTTGGTTTAATTACCTACAAGGGGTTTGACCAAGGAAAACCCTTATTCACTAACAATCAACAAATTTTTCCCTCTTGTGTGTTTGCATTTGCAGATTTAGGTTGAAGACTTGAAGATCCTCTAAAGTGAAAAGTTTTCAAAGTTGCAAAGTTGCATCCCAAAGTTGTCATCTTCACAGAAACTCACCTATAGGCCAGATTTGGAAGTTTTAGGACCTCAAAACTAGGAAGAAGCAAGTGCAGACCTTGGAGCTCAAAACCACATTCAGATACTTCAAAAATTCAGAACGGGACTAATACACCACCAAGGGTGTCTTAGTCCTCCATAGGGTATTTTTCAAATATTCTTTGGGATTCTGTTCTGACATCCGAAGACCTCATATTTTCCTCAAAAAATAGCAGCGGGACTAATACCCCACTTTGGGCGTCTTAGTCCTCCATAGCACTTTTTGACAGCTTCTTTGCATTTTTGAAATCCTTATGACATCTCCAGACTTCCGGCACACATACCCTAACTTGGTATAGCTTAATTTCATCATTTTCATCTATCATTTAGCTTATTCTAGGTCATTTTGCATATCACATTGTGTTTTCCAACATCCTCTTTTCCAAGCATTTGCTTGGTGGTGAACCCCTTAGAACTCAAAGAACCCCCTCCTAGGTCCTCCTCATTGTGAATTGACTCACCTTGTGAGGTTGTTAGTCAATCCAATTAGGACTCCTAAGACATTAATGAATGACTGGTGGAAAAAGAGTGATATCTTTAGGTATCCATTTTTTTCTCATCACAAGCATGGAGTGACCTCAATGGATGTAGATATTGATCATGATTCTTGATGAAATATTATGCCTTTGAATACTTGAATTGATCTTGAACAATACATCACAACATTAGCTCAAAACCACATGCATGATGCACTAAATCTTTGACATGATGCTTGAATCTTGGATGTTGCTCCAAATGCTTGATGATTTTTTCTTGAATACCTTCTTGATTACTCTCTAATTCTCTATAATGCATTTGTAAAATCTTAGGATGCTTGATTCAAAATTGATAGGTGAAACTAAGTGAAGTAGCCTTGTATTTATACTTGTTTATGCCAAATTTCCCGAAATTATGAGACTACAAGCCGACATCAGATCTAGGATAAAAAAATCCATCCAGGAATTTGATTTAAATTAGGTCCTAGTTAATGTGAGACTCATACGACAGTTGGGGCGTATGAGTCCCCATTTCTTAAACACGGGACACAAACTCCAAGAAGTGTCTTGTTTAATGTGATAGTTGAAATAAAGTCCCAAGACCTAGGTGGGACTCATACACCCAAGGTGGCATATGAATCCCAGATCATTAAATCTGAAACACACAACCTCAAACATTAAATTATGATTTGTCATTTGTTAAATGTCGAGATTATCCATAAAAAAATGCATTTAATAAGGCTTGTGGATGCAAAATAGGACCAAATAAGAAATAAATAACTCCAATTAATTAATAAATCCCTAGATTAGTGTGAAAGTGTAAAGATGCACTTTACAAAACCCTAAATAAGGCACAATCAGGTCCATTTAGTTTAAAAGGGTCCTAAACTTAATGTGAAGTAGCATTTCAGAGCTTTATTGCAACAATTCAAGATCCTAACATCATGTTAAATCCTATGTGAGTTTATAAATGTGTTCTTGTTATCATTTTTTATGAAGGCCAACCCCTGTTGTAGGTCTCCTAGAAATTAAAGCATTCAAGAAAGCAAGATCCAAGACTTTGATGTGATGTGCATGACTTCAGTCCTTCAAAGAAGCCATTGAAGGGTGGTGAGTTGCAACACTTTGTGATTTCATCATTCCTTCCTATCATTTATTGTAGAAGTGGAAACACTGGCATGGCGTTTGACTAAGGAATACCCCTAAATGGAAGAACATCTCTTCTCTTTGTGAATGTGAAAATTTTAGGTTTGAAGAGGATTGAAGGAAGCTTGAATATAAATTGTTCATTGTTGCCATTGAATCCCTACATCTTGGCAACTCATGGAAACTCACCTACAAAATTATCCGACAATCATCCAACAACTCTACAAGAAAAAACAGAGACCTTGGATCTGACATCAGAGGACTGCAAAAAGTTGAGTAGGATACCCCTTCAAGGACCCATATGCCCTAGGGCACCTATGTCCTCTTACAATGGTTGAAACCGATTTTTATGGGTAGGTGTACACAGTCCTCTACACTTCCCAAATTTACTTGTAAATTTTTGTTTCAGTTTGTACATTGTCAAGATCTTGTATTTTTCATATTATGGCACATAGTCTAATTAGGTTAATAAAGGAAAATTAGTTCCATTCCATTCCAAGGCTCAGTAAGATGCAAATCAAAGTATGATTGTCTCAATTTCATGGTTGAAAGTCAATCTATACGCTTTGTTGATCTTCATCTTAATGAAACCCTAGAAAAGGAGGAAATCAACCCTAGGTTCTATACATTAAAACATAGGATCCCCTTTTTCTATGTTTCATTTTGGTGAACCTTACATTTTGCAATAATAAAAATTCTGAAATCTAAAGTAATTCAACCCTAGTATTTTCATTGGATTGTTTTGCATTTTCTCATTTAGAGTTTCATTTTTTACATCATAAAAGCATAAAAAATAAAAAAAATATCATCACATATTGCATCATAGGTTGCATTAGGGTTTGCTTTAGTCATCTTAGATCATATTCAAATTGCATTCATTAGGTCTAAAAATTTTCATTGTATCCACTTAGGCATCTTCATTTAAGTCAAAAATTTTAAAAAGTGCATGGTTTAATTTTAAAATTGCATCAAAATCATCATTTTTCAGATTTTGGCATCTTACAGTTAGTCAATTATTACATCCTAGCTCTGAAAATTTCATTCAAATTTGTCTAAACATTTTCAATATTGTTGCACACTTGCATGTTCAATCACATTAGCATAAATTCAACAAATTTGGAAAAATATTAACCGTTAAACCTATTTGCAAGAAGACCCAAAATCCTTCAGCAGTGCCTTACATAGTCAAACTTTGAAATTTTACACACCTTGTTCAAGACTTAAACACCCTTGGGTGCCTCTATCCTACTACTGGTGGCTCAAAATTTTATTTTCATAGATCTCTATCTTTGTATTTTTAGTATGTTTCTACTTGCAAATGTTTTATTTTAAATTCTAAAAAGGTGTTATTGCATGTGCAAGAAAGGTGTCATTTTTCTTAATTTGTAGAAAAGTTGGGAAAAAATGTTTCATTTTAGTAGGAAAATTGTTCACATCATTTTCTCATTATAGAAATCTTGTATTATCATAATTCATGTTCTATTGTCAGATCTTGTTAAGCATTTCAAATAATTTTTGTTACAAGCATCTCACAAGGAGTTTATTTCCCCTCTTTTATTATTTTTCATTGATCCATCTCCCACTAGCTCTCTTATGTGTGAGGTTAGCTTGGTGAAAGAGAATACAATCTTTGACAATCATGATAATCATGTTTGTTCTTCTCTCAATATATCTCCTATTTGTGAAGAAGATCCAATCATCGAGTGTCATGAGAATCTTGTTTGTTTCTCTCCCCTACCTCTCCTACTTGGGAAGATATTGAACTGGAAAAGAGGATGAAATCATTGAAATATTTATTTATTGCATAGATGAAGATGCTAAGGTGAAATTAGATTCCCCCTTGATAGAATATCATCAACAAGAAGTCAAATCCATTGAAGTTATGAACACACAATTGGCTATTAGATCTCCTTTGATTATTGGACCTCCTAAAACTCCTTTTGGACCTCCTAAGAGTCCTCTAATTATTGGACCTCCTAAGCAACCTCTCATTATAAGACCTCCTAAACCTCATGGCCATATCCTAAACTTTGCAAAATAACTTACTAGTAATCATGTGTTGCAAAACCAAGTTATCATACTGTAGCTCACACATATAACACTAGAAAAAATAAGCAACCAAAAAAACATCAACATCCATCCCATTGCCTCAACCATACCTCTCACCCACACCTAACATTCCACTGCGTTGTAGTACAAAATTTGATTTTTTTGAGAAGCTTTGTACAACATTCCTAAGATCTCTTTGTGGAATTTAATTCAAACATTTCCTATTTACCATGGAATTCTTCAAAATGCTTTACAAAAATTTGTTGTCCCTTCTACTATGCAACAAAATGATGTGGCAACTTTGATTGAGAATATGAATTCACCTAGTACGGACATTGTATTTCATCAAAGTGAATTACCCCCTTTCGAAACACAAAAAACAAAATGATTCTTTGATGATAATGGCTATTATTAATAGGGTTGAGATTAGGCATACCCTTATTGACAATGGTTCAGGGCTTAATGTTTGCAGCGTAAATATTTCAAGGATAAAATTAGAGCAGACAAAACTTTAATTCAACCAGATTACTTGTATATCTATGGTTTTGATAATGTGGGAAAATAACTGCAAGTGGTGTTTACCTGTAAGATTTGGTAAGGTTACATTACAAACTCCTATCCATGTAATGCCTCATGATCTTGCATATAATATTCTCTTGGGTAGACCATGGATTCATGAAATGAATGGAGTTCCTTCAAGGCTTCATTGCTTAATGAAATACATTTACAACAATAATATTTACATGATAAAATTTGATCCTAAATTTGAACATTGTTTACAAAATGAAACAAGAATGAAGAATCCTCTTAGCACATTGACACCAACTACAAAAGTGTCCAACCTTTACAAATTGAGGACAAAGATGAGTGTCTTTCATCTATGACAAAAACTTTGGGATATGATTGGGGTTCATTATCTATTTCACACTGCATTCATGGGGGAATACAAGATTACTCAATCAAAATTAGTAAAAGAGAAAGAAGTTGCAATAATATCAACACAATCTATTACTCAGTCATCAAAAGCATCTGAATCTACAACTTCTAGCAAAGAGGAAAAAACAAATTACACATCCACTTATGATGACACTGATTATGAGAAACCACCTTCTTCGAAAGAAATGGAAGCCATTTATTGAAGAGGTTATCAACTTTTAAAACATCTTGGCTATAATGGAAAAGTATGTGGTGTTAAAGAACAAGGCATTTGTGTTCCCATAGAGCCTAAAACGGAAGAAACAACAAGAGGTCTTGGCTATTGTCCTTCAAAAATAAAAAAATCATAAAAAAACCTTCACTTAATCAATAGCATTAATTGTTGCTCCTTGCCATGTGATAGTTGTAGTATCATACAATACGAGTTCACTACCACATGAATGGAGGTATAACTAGGATTTATGCAATCATAATTCATTTTGCAAGGAGTGGCATATCATCATCCATCTTAGGCTCATCTTTTCCTTGCACTTAGAGGGCAAGGGGTTAGGTAGCCTTGTGTTAGGTTCATTCCTTCTTGGGATCCCTTTACATCTCCTTAAAACATTAGTGTAGCAAGTACACTAACATTTTAAGGGGGCCATATAGTCCCTCGTTCATTTTTTGCATAAAGAAATGGTACATTCCTAATGACAATAACATACATCTCCTAGAAGGTGTGACCTTGTCAATCAAAGTGTGGCCTTCTTGATCTATGTGAGTGTCTCTTTGGTGGTGATATTAGGCTTGATATCCCTTAAGGGTGTGACCTTTCTTAGCATATGGTGTTCCCCTTTGTGGTAGTACTATGGTTAGTATGCCCTAAGGTTTGAGTTTCTATTCCATGACTTGTCCTCTCTTAGTGGTTATGTCATGTGTGATAGTCCCTAAGGTGTGACCTTTCATGTATTGAGTAAAGCCCCCCTTTTTTTTTTTAAATCACCTTTTGTGGTGGTGTTGTTATAACACCCCTTAAGCTTTTAGCCTTATCCTATCATCATTTATGCACCCCTTGAGGTGAGTTTTGTTCGTCCCTCATGACGTTAAACTTTGTGTAACCCTTGAGGTGAGTTTTTTTTCCCCCATGGTGTTAAACTTTGTGCACCCCCTAAGCCGAGTTTTGTTTTTCCCTCATGACATTAAACTTTATGCACCCCTGAGGTAAGTTTTATGTGTTCCTTGAAGTGAATTTTTCAAGATTATTTATGGATTCAACATAATGGAGCTTGGTGGATCATGAACATGAGCACCCCTTTTCAACATGGCCACCTAGCATAACACACCTTGCTTTCTAGTGGACCCATGTGTTTCATGAGTGTTTAGCATAACACAACTTGCTATCCTTGCACAAAACACATCAAATTGCATGGACACCTAGTATAACATAGCTTGCTAGCTAGTAGATCCATGTGGATCATGAGTGATGTGGCATAATACAACTTGTTAATCCGCATGGGAGCATTTCATCATTTGATGGGTGATCCCACAATAGTGGTTTACAATTTTTGGCCAAACTGGACACTGAAATTATTTTTTAAAACTAAATCTTCACATTCGGGCACCTATAGCGGCTAAACCGTGGAGAATTTGAAGATGATGCGAACTAGAGTCTCATCACATTTTGTCTGTAGATTCTAAAAATATTTTTTTCAAAATTTTTGGAATCAGATTCCACTTCTTTTTCCATCTCCCACAAAAACTGGTTTTTTTCAAAAACAACATTTTTAAAAGTGACACACCGTATAACACATAACTTTTTTTCCATGAAGGATAAAATTCCAATTCTTTGAATTTAGATTGTAACTCGATATCTAGTGCTTCCACATGGTTAGATAGTTTTTATTGAATATTTTTTCTTTAATCAAGTTTCAAAGTCAAACCAATTACAATTCAAACATAGCCGAATTATAATGCATAATTTTTGTATATATCAAAATTCATTTTTTTTTTATTGGATCAAGGACTTCAATATCCGGTGCAATCATATATATATATATATATTTGATAATCTGCTATTTTTCCACATGTGCGAACAAAGACCTTCATTTTCGATGAAAAACCTATGTTTAATAAAACTAAAATATCAAATACATAATAAAACCAAAACATATTA
Organism: Sequoia sempervirens; assembly: GCA_007258455.2. Taxonomy (NCBI): domain Eukaryota; kingdom Viridiplantae; phylum Streptophyta; class Pinopsida; order Cupressales; family Cupressaceae; genus Sequoia; species Sequoia sempervirens. The sequence goes on along the minus strand of VDFB02047397.1, from coordinate 14,383,692 downwards.
AAATTATATTCGTTGGATAGCTAGCTCTGAGGACTACCTGATTCCAGTTGGGTTTGTGAATATTCCTCCATTTTCATCCTCAAACTGAGCTCCAAAGTGCCAAAATTCAAGTTTTTTTTCTATCTCAGGGGGTATGACGAATAAAGGGGGTTCGAGCGAACCACTAGGGGTTCGCTAGAACCAGGGTTCGAGTGAACCACTAGGGGTTCGCTCGAACCAGGGTTCATTCGAACCCTGGTTCATTTGAACCCCCCTTCTATAAGGGGTTTTGATGGCCTTTTTGGCGGGAAAGTATTAAGAGGGTTCAGCCAAACCTAGGTTCTACCGAACCCCTAATTGGTTTGGTCGAACCAATAGGTTCGTACGAACCCCTAAAATCAAGTTTTTTGCCATGCATTCATTTTTTGTGAGTTTTCCTTCCTCACTTCAATTGTAAACCACTATTGTGGCTTCACCCTAGATGACATTTGGTGTTTGAGATAACTTAAGACAAAGGTCTCTTTGCCTTATCCACTCAAATCCTTTAGTACTAACCTTATGTTTTGTTGTATGTCTTTATGTGTGTCTTCTTTGTGTTTTCATTGTGTTTACATCATGTTTTTTTTTATTTCATCATCATCTTTATGTTATGTTATGTGTTTTCATCATGTATGCATCGTGTTTCCAATATGTATGTTTGTGTTTGTTGTCTTGTTGCATTTCATACATGTATGTTCCTTTGTTCTTATGTTTTCTTGCCATGGGATATTGGATCTTGGGGGCTTGTGCACTCCCCCTATATCCTTAGTCATCCTATCTCTTCAGCATTTTTTCTACTTTAGTGTAATTCTAAACATAAGTTCATACTCTCAGTAAAGTGGGGGCTAAATGTAGCATCATAAATTGTCACACTTGACAATTTCACATGATTTTCTATCCCCCCTAAATTATTGAGCCTAATTAAGCACCTAATTTCCTAAATTATGCATTTTGGGCCCCATTTGTACCATTTTATGAGAAATTGCAAGCATTGAATAAATGCATCCAATTATTATTTTCCCCTGACACTTAGTGTCTTGGAAAATAGGGCCAAGACCCATTTTCCCTAGGGTGTATGGGTCCCCCTATTTTGCCGAGGACCAATTTTGGATATGTCAGTATCGATATTTTAACATTCAAAATTCAAATTGCAAATTTCGCCTATCGAGATTTATTTTTTATGAAATTGAATAAACTCCTCTAAATACCTAGTTATTGCATCATTTGAAATATAATAAGCACTAAGGAGAATTTATGAGAAATTAGTATTATCAAGAGCACTATCAAGCAAGTCAAGAGAAACATTTCAGAGCTTTATTGCAACAATTCAAGATTCTAACATCATGTCAAATCCTATATGAGTTTATGTGTGTTCATCTAATCATTTTTTGTGAAGGTTGGCCCTTGTTGTAGGTCTCCAAGCAATTCAAGCATTCAAGCAAGCAAGATCCAAGACCTTGAAGTGATGTGCATGAATTTAGTCCTTCAAAGAACCCATTGAAGGGTGGTGAGTTGTAGCACTTTATGATTTCATCATTGCTTCCTATCATTTATACATTTATCATTGACATTACCATTGTAGGAGTGGAAACACTAACAGAGGGTTTGACTAAGGCAAACCCCTTAATGACACATCTCTTATCTTTGTGAATGTTTAGATTTCATGTTTGAAGAGGATTGAAGGAAACTTGAAGAAAAATTATTCATTATTGCAGTTAAAGGCCTACATCTTGTCAACTCATGGAAACTCACCTACAAAATTATCTGAAAATGATACGACAACTCTACAAACAAAAACAAAGACCTTAGATCTAACATCAGAGGACTAGAAAAGATGAGAAAGACACCCCTAAAAGGACCCATACACGCTAGGGCTCCTATGTCCTCCTATAGTGGCTGAAACCATTTTTTTTGGGTAGGTACACAGTCCTTTGCACTTCCCAAATTAGCCTGTAAACTACTGTTTCAATCTGTACATTGTCAAGATCTTGCATTTTTCATATTAAGGCACATAGTCTAATTAGGTTAATCAAGGTAAATCAATTCCAATCCATTCCAAGACTCAATAAGATGTAGATCTAGGTTGGATTGGCTCACTTTCATGGTTGAAAGTCAATCTACATGCCTTGTTGATCTCCATCTTAATGAAACCCTGGAAAAGGAGGCAATCAACCCTAGGTTCTATACATTAAAACATAGGATCCCCTTTTTCTATGTTTCACTTTTATTCCGATTACTGAGAACTCTTGAAATGTGAGAAAGTGACAAAGTATAATTGAACTAAAATAAAGTAAAGTAAATTAAGTAAAATTTAGATTAATGAAATGTAGATGATGAAATGAAGGAAGAGAAAGAAAACACTCACATCCAACTAGGTAATTAAGCCTCCAAAAAAAAAAAAATCTTCAATACATACACACATAAGATGGAGAGAAAATGTTGGGGCTATTTAGAGGCTTACCTCAGTCAAACCCTCATTTCAGTGTTTTCACCTCCACAAACAACTGGATAGACAGATAGAGAAAAAGATAGATAGACAAGATAATAGAATGAATAGACAAGGGATGTGAAAAATCCCAAGATGCTTAAAGACATAAGACAAAAAGATATTACCTACAAGGCTTGATGGAGCCCAAGAGATATAGAAAGAAAGAGATAGTTGTGAGAGCCAAGAGGGCTGTAGAGAGTGTTGTGAGAACTTGAGACCATTGTAGCAAGAAAGAGAGTTGTGCAAGCTTAAGAGAAATAGAGAAAGAGAAATTTTGAGAGAAAGGAAAGAGAGTTTTCAAGAGAGAGACCAAGAAGGCCAAATGAATTGAAAAGATGGATTTTAAAGAGAGAAGAGGAGGGAAAAGAAGGTTCTTGAGCCGTTACAAGGTGTCCCAAGTTGTTTCTAATGACAAAGGTAGGTGGCAAGGGGAAAAACATTCAGAAATGACCATTTGAACATTGAAATGTCACGAGATGCTAGCGTGGTGTTCTAGTGTCTAGATAAATCATGCTAAAAAATGGTGGGAACAAGGAAAACATAAGGTTCAACGTAAACTTGGCATAAGAAGATAGTTATTGAAAAAGGTTTTTGAGCATCCTAAGGGAAAAAAGGATGTTGCAAGGGTTGAAATGAGCCTATACAAATACTAAGGGAGAGTATTAGGACATAATAACCCGGCCACAATAACCTTGGACACAATAACCCCGTCATAATAACCCATGGACAAAATAACCTAGGGTCATAATAACCCGTGGACAGAATAACCTGTGGTCAAAATAACCCATGGAAAGAATAACCTGTATGTAATTTATAAATTTTATTTTCCTTTCTCTATATTCTTATGGGGATATTTTGTCCATGGGTTATTCTGACCACAGGTTATTTTGGCTTGGGTTATTATGACACTGGGTTATTTTTTATTTGGGTTATTATGATCGGGTTATTCTTTCCAGGGTTATTTTGGTCGGGTTATTATGTCCTGTAACCCTAAGGGAGTGGACACTAAAGTGGATGAAAAAGTGTAGGTGAAATTACCACAGGGTGCAATTTTACTACACTACAATATCAATACTTTGATACAAGTTTGATTGGTCATAAAATACTCCTATCAAGTTAAGAACACCATATGACCTCTTGAGGCATTTAATCATGCCTTCATTTAAAGGTTCAACCATGACTTTTTCAACTTCATCAACGCCGTATATAATGGTTCTTCTAGTTTTATTAGATTACATGAATAAGGCTTCAAAATCAAATAATTATCATATTACATGGTGACATTTTTAGTATTCATAAGAGGATTCAATTGATTTAATGTAAAAATTACCTCAAACTCTCAAGTCACTCATGTACATCTTGTTACTTTTAACAATGACCATATCCAACAATGGTTATTTATGGATTTATATTATGTGCAATGAATATGGGCCTAGTTTTAGGTTGTTTTATTATATTTTATTAGTTGTTTTAGGATAGATTTGTTTTAATTTTTTTTATTTCTATCTTTTTACATGTGGATATGTGTGCTTTAAATTAATAATTTTTTAAATATTTTATTTTTTATTCTTAAATCCTTGAGAAAAATTATGTAACATATAAATGAGTTTTTCTAGCATTTAAACTCTTAATATTGATCATTTAAATTATGATTATGCTGCAAAGAATGCTATTCAAACATTTAATCTAAGTTTTATTATGTTCTTGTGTAAGGTTTTCATAAATGGATTATAGTAAAGAATTATTTTAAGCTTTGTATTAACATTTGTATTTCATATAAGAAAGTAACTTCGTGTAGTTATGAGGGTTTACTTTCCTTAAATTTATTAAATTTTACATTGTTGTTTCATTGTTAGCATTAGTTTCTTTATCCCTCTAATTTATGGGGATCTACTGATCTCTACTTTTAATCAATTAATAAGATTCATTTTTCAATTTCTTTTGCTTAATTTATAATTTTTTATTCATTAAAAAATATCATTTATAAGATAAATACTTTTCAGAACATATGTTCAACTTCTAAAATCAAAATATAAATCAAAATTTAATTTAATTTTTCTTTAAATATAAATTTTTATTGAAGCCGGTATTGGCATGGTGTGATGGTTTATAGGTGGCATTGTTGTTCTTGCCACCAAGGTTCAAACCCCGTTGGGGTGGTATTGTTGAATGGTTGTATCCGGTTCATAGCTCCGGTCAAAAGCGTTTTATCCCTTGAAAAAAAATTTATTGAAATTTTTATCAACAAATTTAATTTAGAAATATTATTTATATATAAATTCCCTTACTAATTTGAATATAAATTATCCTCACATATTATTCTATTTAATAATGTCCCGTAACAAACAAATTAAACTACGAACAGACATTAATCATTAATCAGAGAAGTTTGTCCCACATATTCGATGGCTGGGTAACCACCACTGAAGGAAGATCAGATGTGAGATATCATAAATCCAGCCAAAAAATGACCCGTTCTAGAAAATCGGAGATGGCAACTCCGCGTGAATCCAGGGTCGAACATTCCTACATTTGACTCAGCGCAAAGTTGCAAACCATACAATTATGACTTTGAATACGTCTACTAACAACACAAGCATCCGGAGAATACGTCTTTTACTTTTTCGTCTCCGTACCAGCTGCTTTTCCATATGGGTCCAGTCGGTCCAACCTCCCCCGAAATCTCAGACGGCAATATAGTTGACCCCACTAAGCATGAAATGGGATATTTGATATTGGGTCCCCATTTCCTTCATAATTCAACCACGCTGGTTCCGTAACAATTTCACTGGTCTCTGTTCCCTTGAGGTACTCTGCAGCCACAATTTTATACTTTATGCTCGTATCCAGAAACTGCGCGCTTTTCTTTGAGTAGTTGGCGATGCCCACTCCAAGCTTTTGGCACCCCTGCAAAACAACACCTGCCCTAGAAAAGTTGGCATGCCCATTTTTGGATGAATAAACCACAGCTTTCTTACTCCCCTCCATATATTCCAAATCCTCAGCTTTAACCCACCTTCCTCCACTATGCTGAGAAAAGTAAACGCCCCACAACTCTCCTGTGAAGTTGTTTATCCTTAACGTCACGTGCTCCCAGTCACCCACGTGCTCTCCAATTTTACCCAGCGGTATTGACGCTGCCCCCAGCAACAGAGTGCCCGGGCCGTTGAAGGGGTAAAACACCCACATTACAACATCTGTAAATGTTTCTCCTAGTACTGATTTCACATGTATATACGCCTCTGCGCTCTCTAAATCTCCGCGCCTCACCATTTTGGCTTTGGATGAGTCTGTAGGCAGGTCAATCCAGTACTCGCCATCGGCCGAGCCGCCCTGTGGGAGATTGGAACCGTCCTCTGCAATAGCTTCGGGTGTGGATGAGCCCTTCTTGTATAATAATGCCCCGATTTTGAAAAACCACGGAACTGATGAGGGCAAGTAGATCTCCTTGGGATGGCAAAACACACAGGGGCCATACTTGGCTATTACAGAATGCAACTCTTCCAGACTTGGCATTCCCGTCAGAGGGCAACTCGTGTTCAGTAGACAGGCCACCGGAAACTCCGAGCTCTCATTTTTGCTACTTGTGGTACAATAAAACGTCCCTGCAAATACCCCATTTGCTTGCTTTTCTGGATCTGGCATTATACTCCACACTTGGATTGAAGAACCATCTTTTTTCTCATTCCAGATGCTGCTGCCAGTCCTACAAACGCCAGTTAGATCTGATCGAACGCATCTGACCTCTTCCAAAGATGGTTTATCCGCAACCTTTGTGACCAGGTATCCCAGAGCTTTATAGCCTTGAGGGGCGATCGGTCGCCAGAAGAAGCCATTTCCACCCTTTTTGCCTTCCCCCGACTTGGTACTCCACACCAAGGCGTGGTCCAAAGGTTTTGCTAGTGGGGGAAGGGATGAGGACCCCTCCTTATTTTCATTAATATCCTTTACCACAACAACCCAGCCTTGAAGGGAACCAGTGTTATATTCACAGTGATGACCAAGAATAAAATAACCAGGAGGAATGTGGACGGGCTTGTAGAATGCAACCCCTCTCTTATTACAACCCCCGGTGCAACTCCATATCTTATCTAACGCTGAAACTTGGCGTGCTTCAATTTCTCCAAGCGTAATCCTTCCCCTTGCAAATTCTGTATCTGCAGAAAATTCGGTTGATCCACGATGACAACTAAAATAGATATATATTTTTAATAAGATGGCAAAAGCTTATAAATATAAAGCACGATAACAACAGAATTCTCAGTTCTAAAATGTCCGAGAAAATGTTATTATAGTCTGTATTAGACGTTTTCTTCTTCCAATGGTTCTGTAAACTATTGAAGACTTAACTTGGTTATTGAGAAAAACAATTTCATTCCATGGGTTATCAGAGTAAGTAACTAAACGAAGGGGTTATCTCACAAAATCTGACAAACAGAGGCAATTACCAATAGGCCATGAAAGCGGGACAGCGGGCGTCGTAAGCAATTGCGCCATATATTGAATATTTCAAGTCACGCTACAAAAAAACGAACAAAATGGTAGTAATGTCTTCTCTGTAGACTATTTCCTTACATTTCTGTTCATCGTGAACATCGTGATCCAATTTATAGGAGTAAAAACCAGATATTCCTTTTGCAAATCGAAGCCAGATAAGATAGACCTTGAGTGTAAACTGTACCATTTTCCATCGAAAATTTTGTACAGTTTTCCCATGTTTTTCTTGTCTTGCGCTAATCATTTTTTTTAATGCATATGACTAAACCACGAGAAACTGTTCTCCAAACTGAGGGATTCAAATCTTGGCGCATCTTCCAACGCCCCTGCAACTGGTTGCTAGTACTCTACATTATAATAATGATAAGATATAATATTTATCTACAAAATATAGATATAGCCTAGATATAATTTTTTTTCTAAGGTTTAGTTCACCTTAAGAGACATCTATGATGCACCAACATGAATGAATCCTACATTTGATTTCGTACGGAAAAATAACTTTCTTCATTTAATCGTTTTATTACATCCAACTATCATCTATTGTCTATCTAATCATGTTATCATCTAATCATCTAGGTCCAATTTCATATAATCATCATCTAATTTATTCATCCATCATCTATTACGTACACATCATCACCTTATCATCTAGGACACACATCATCATCTAATGTCTAATATTTAATTAAATAATCCTTAAGTTGTTTAATTAAATTTGATTACCATTATTCATTCACTTAATAATTATACACCCATATATATCCAAATAATTATCCATTTAATTAATAAATTATCCACACTATCCATTCATAATCCACCTCATGTGCACAAATAATCCAATTAATTAATTCAACCTCATCTACTTGAATCCTTAGTTTACTTAGTTCACTTAGCATCACTCTCAATTTCATGCATAAATCAAATCAACTTCACTCACCCATACAATCGATTAGCTATTTCATGCAATACTCAACTCCTCCTTGATTCTCTCGTACACTTGGTTAACTCCATACAAGTAATTGACTAATCAATCAAATCTATTAAAACCCCAGTCACATTGGATTGAAAAATATAATTATTTCAATTAAAAATGAAAATAACTCTCCTCATCTCCTCATTAGTTGCCCAAACCAAGGATTAAATCATTTTACAAATCTCTAAATAAATCAATCATCAATCCTCAAATCAAGCATTAAATTATACATCAATACTCTATCAAATTTTCATTCAAGTAATGCTAATATTATGTTGGTCGATTGAATACCCACATCACAAAGGATCACAATTTTACACATGCTCAATTGGAGGTTTGCATGTGAAGTTTTGAGTGTTGATTTTCTTTGATTTTATGCTATTTTGTTTGTTTCATTTTGCATGCTTACATTTTGGTGAACCTGATGTGAACCTACATATCTAACATGTGTACTTGTGAATTTTTGTGAGTTTGAACTTGTAGCTTAATACTTTTCTGAGGAGGTTTCGAAGATCAAAATTTTATAGGAGCCTCATATTGTGAAATAATGTCATGGTTGCATTCTAATAGACAAAGAGGTGAATTTTGATATATGATTTGTCATATTTTATTATTATAAAATTTAATAATTTATTTTAATCAAAACCATTGTTTTAGTGTAAAATCATGCAAAACTATACATTTATACTTCAAAACCACACATTTTCCCCTTATCCACCATTTTTATGATTGAAACTACAAATTTTTGTGTCAAAACCACTCATTTTTGGACGAAAACCATCATTTTATATTCAAAACCATTATTTTTACGAAACAACCATTTTTTTTTAAAACCATGCAATTTTATATGAAAACCACCTTTTTCATTTATCTTATTTTACTAAAAACCATGCATTTTTACAACCACACATTACATTCAAAACCACCATGCTATTTAGAAAACCACCCTAATAATCATGAAAAAACCCTTGACTTTTTTTTTTTTAAATGTTTAATTTTATTTTTTTTATAAATCAAACTTCAATTTTATTTTATTTTATTGTCTTTTTCGGCTTCCAGTCATATGAGTGATCAAGAGCCCTGCTAATATCTTAGCCCTTGTACATAGGTTAGATTAGTAGGTGGTCATGTGAGAACTGAGTTCCAGCACCTGGGGCTTAATAGACACCCCTTTTCTTTGCATTCCATAATAGGGAAGTTTCACAAAAACTATTAATAATATTTTACCAGTTAATCAGATTTTTTACTTTTTTAGGTGTTGGAAAGCTTACTTGGAGCACTATACTATGGACTAGACCATTTTTCTAGAATAAGAAATTTTCACTAGGTAAAATTCCTTGAAATTCATGCTTTTTTTTGTAATTTTTCAATGCTCATAAATTTTGCACACGAACTCATTTTTTTATGATTTTTTTTAAATTTATTAGAAACTTGCAAGAAATATATTGGTGAATTCTATGCTTTATTATTTTTCTATTTTGAACTAATCAATTGAATGCAACATATCTCATTGGGAAAAGATAAAATTTGGAAACTACTAATCTGTGGTTTTGCAAGACATGTTGTAGAAGACTTATTTAGACCATTTTTCTTTTTTCTTAAATTGTATTTTTAATTTTTAGTTTTCTCACCATTTGTATTGATTAAAACAACCTCTCACACTTCTATTTGGGCTTAAAATAAACATGTGCCTTTTAATCCCCAGGATTCACTTATTTATGCTCTTCTCTTGTGCCTTAAGGTGATCTTGAAGATCAAAAATAAGTTTGATCTTGTTTTTAATTTTTTAGGAGGTTTTCTTTGGGAATTTATCACCCTAAGATACAACCTCAACCATATTTTTTGTCAGGGTAAATAAAATGGGGAGATTGAAAGTTGTACCTCAAAGTATGAGTTATCATCATGTCTGGAAGAACCCCCAAACCCTCAATCTACCAAAAATTGGTGGTGAAAAGACTAGAAGAGACCCTCCTAGGCTCATGCATGTAGATGTTCCCTTTTTTCATGGATTTACCCTAATGAACTTGTAATTAGAATCCCAAGACCTTCAACCATCTTTCAATGTGGGGGCAAGGGATGTGGATCATATGATTGAGTTACTCACCACATAACACCAATTTTTGAGATATAAAATATCATTGGTTAGGGTATTTTCCTTCTAAGGTACGGGGTGTATAGGTGGTACATGACCCTCTTACCCTACTTATCCATCCACTTGAAAAAGGTATTAGATTTTTTCATGGGACCACACTAGGAGTCACTCCCACTTGAATAATTTTAGGGTTGTTGGTGTGTATTTTGTGCTTGCTATTGTTAGATTAGAACCTCCCCACCTGAATTGAAACAAGGAATTTATCCTTCTTGCACATTATATTTTTTAGTCTTTTATCTTATTTTTATTTTAGACATTCAAATAGCCAAAAATTAAAAAAAACATTGAACTATTAAAAAAAAACAAAAAAGTCTTGTGTCTTATTTTCTTATATTAGGATTTTCCTCTTGCTAAGGCTTATACATGTCCACCATTTCTTAATCATCATCCTATCTAAAACCTAGTTTGGCACTCATCTTCTAGGTTTTAATTATCATTTCCACTCATAACCATAGCATCCATTATCATAGCTTGCCAACCAAATTCAACATCATCCCATACACATTGATACCTTTGACTTAGACTTTCATTTGAACATACCTTCTATTTTCCCACAAAACCTTCATCCAAATCCTAACATCCATAGGAATATACTATCCTTATTCACATATACATCCTAGGTTATATTATCATAACATCTATTTATCATTTACATCCCTATACATCCATATCCTAAGTCTACACACCATCACTTGCATCAACATCCATAGTCTCATATCATCCTATCATCTTAACACTCATTCATATATGTAGTTTTATCATCCTTTTTTCATCCATAATTATATATCATCCTCATACACATGCATATCTTAGGTTCTCATCACCATCCAAAGTTTTCTCAACCTTTTATCACACCATAACCACATATCATCCCCATAGATATCCATAACCTGTATTAGAGCATCATTCACATCCATGCCATATCATCATCTACATTCATCCTTTTTCATCTACATCCTTATACACATCCATTTAGATAATATTTTAGACCCTTTCTCCTAGGATTAGATCAATATTTACATCTGCATTAGAAATTCATATCCCAGGTTAGACTACCATATACATACATTTTCATAGATACCAATTATCCTACATTTTCAACCATTATTTACATCCATTTTCTTTCTCACATCCACATCATACCCTCATCTTTTCTACACCACATCACCACATACATTCAAATCCATAACCTCATAATTATCCTTATAAAAATCCATATCTTAGGTTAGATCACCACATACATTCCCATCCATAACCTCATTTCATCCTCCATAGACATTCATATCCTAGATATATCATCACCTACATCCATATCAAAACCTCATTTGCATACATAACATCATTATCATGGTATATATCCCTTACCATAGGTTGCAACCATCATTTATATCCATCACATACCATTACCTTGTCTAAGTACCAAGTTTCCATTTTCACATACATCCATATCTTAGGTTGGACTATCATCCTCTTCTACATCATAAACATCCACTATAATTTAGTAGAAACCCATTATACTACTTCTCCAATCATCATGTACATATTTTTTTATATTTCACATCCACATCATACCCTTTTTCAATCACATGAACTAACATACATAGTCACATTAAATACTTCATAAGGCATTCATATGCATCATCACATACATTTATAATCACATAACATCCTTTATAAACATCTATCATCCTCCATCTACACCACCACTTACATACCATATCCCAACACCATCATACCTTACCCCAACATTCTTCCTACATTGAAAAATACAATCTCTTCCATTCATACATAGAAATAAAAAGCCCTAATCCATTCCATATCATCCAAAACATAAAAAAGAAACCCACATCATCATCCATTTTAACCTAATTCAAACATTACCTTCAAAGATCAAGACTTTGTATCATCATCTATCCTTATTTTTTGTGTTCTTAAGAACTTTTCCTATCTTAAGTTGTAAGGTAATTGAAGAATAATCCAATCACCTTGCAAAAACTTAACTTAGGAACTTGGCCTATCTTGAGGTAACTAGTTTAAGAATCCTAATCAATATTTATTGATAACTTTGCCTATCTTAAGTAAGAAAGGTTAAAATCACAAATTAGTCATCCTATCATGATTTAGAAGGTACCTTTTAATACCCTCATCATCTATAATCAACATCACTCATTTTCACCCACTCTAAACATCATAATCATCCTTCATCAATCTTATTAAAAAAACCATTCATTTTTATCCCTATCCTTACCAATCCAATATTCCCAAAAATCCAAAAAAAAAATCATATATTTCCAAAAATCCAAAAAAAATCATATATTCCCAAAAATCCAAAAAAATCAAATATTCTTGAAAATCCTTAAAAATCACATATCTAAAAATTCAAAAAATCACATATCCCAAAAATCCAAAAACAAAAAACTCCAAAAATCCAAAAAAAAATCAAATATTCAAAAAATTTCAATATTTAATCTAATAATCCAAAAAAAACCAATAGTGGCATGGTATGTTGTTTTATTCTTGCCATGAAAGTTCAAACCCCAATGGGGTGTAATTGTTGAATGTTTAAATTGGGGATGAGATCTCCCATTTGTGACCTCACTAGTTCATAGCTTTGGGTCAAAAGCATTTACCCCTTAAAATAATATATAGAAAACAATAAAAAATTCAAAAAACTAAAATAAATCAAATATTGTCCAAAATCCCAAGTATGTGCATGGATACACTTAAAGTCCAATGGTATTCATACCAAGAAACACATGATGATTTCCCACCCATTCCATCACACACCATTTTACATCATATCCTAACTTCACCTAACCCCATTCACTTAAATGTCTACTCTAATTTAGTCACCCAAAATATCCTTTCATGAATTGATCCACCTCAAAAAAGATTTCCATTCATGACAGTATTAATTCAATCATTACTCCCTTTTTCTATACCACAACTAGCATATGCCCAACTCACTCTTATCCCATCTCATACATATCATAATTTCACCTATGAACAACCACCAACATCTCCAATACCATCCCAAAAATATATTCCACCTATCAACACACTCCAACCCACTTATCAACAAACATTACCCCACCAATAATATAGCCCACCTATCAATACACTTTTATCCTCCTATCATCAGTTGCCACCTAATCAACACTATACCCCACCTAGCAACACATTTTCAACAAACTATCATCAACAATACTTGATCCACCTATGAATCCCATCCAAACCAATTATTAGCAACCACCATCAAAATCACCACCAATATCCATCCACTTTTTTTATTGGGAAAAGGGATCTAGGTCCAAAAATCACTCTTCTCCAAATTATTGGTTGGTGGATTAAAAATGATCTCAAAAGCCACTTGACTACAAACCTGAATGGAAGAGTCAAAATGGTGGATTAGGGTTTTAATCAACTATTGGGGGGATGATGTTGGATGATAACATTTATTGTTAATTGAGTTAGTTTTAAGATGCAATATTGTTTCTAAGTTAACTATGAAAATGCACTAGTCTATTATGATTTCAAAAAAATGAAAAGTTGAAAGACAAAAACATAATCCAAAAATATAGAGAGAGTCACGGAGGAACCTAATATGTAAATTTGGCGGAATTATCTGGTTTGGGGTGTAGTATGCCCTAGACTATACTCTTGTTATCTAGGATATGAAAACACAGGCCTAAAGTATCTGGTATGTAGCTCCTATTCTTTGAGCTCATTATTGGAACTTCGTCTGTTGATGAGAAAATCTAGTTTCCATGTCTTGAAAACTTGTAGAGCTTGAATACATGAATGATAAATTAGTCCTCCATCTTCCTCCAATTATCTTTAGATCTAAAAACCTACACACATGAAAGAGGGGGGAGGGTTGTACCATATAAGGGCTTGTGTAAGTCAAACCTAGTTTTAATATTTCTAGCTCCACAATGGCTATGATGATGTATAAAAGAGAGCTTAACCTCGATCGAGCAAAGGCTAAATGATAAACAAGTAATGAATTGACTAATGTTGCAACTCACCACTCAAATTTACATTCCTTGAGGGACTGAAGTCATGTGCTCACCACCTTTAAGGAGAATTTAATTGCTTGATTGAAGTCTTGCAAGTGTTAGTGCTCAAAAAAATAAATGATCACAAAACATGAAGAAACTTACATAAAACATGATGAATTATTGACATGATGTTTGACTAAAACAAATGTTACAATAATCTTGATAATTCTGCTCCTGACTACTCTTGAATTCTTTTAGGATGTATAATTTTCTCTCCCCAAAATTGATAGGATTAAAATGGTGAAAATGATTTGTATTTATATACAATTCTTCTAATTTCATCAAAATCAAATGTCGATAGCCGATAATTGAAATTGGAAATTCAAATAATAAAATACCAACACCAACATATTCAAATTGGAGCCAAAAAGAGGTGGCCTAGGACGTGGGGCACCCTAGACCAAACCCATGTCCTTGGGGAAAATATTAAATGTTTATTTTTATTTCCCTTTGTTTGATTTTTTGAAGATGTTTATAAAATGAGTAATTAAATACATAATTCGGTCCAAGCATATAGGGGGAGCTAAACCTAGTGTAAAATTTTCAAGGGTGACAATTTTCAATACTACACCACTAATCAACAAACACCTTTTAATATTCCACCACCACCCTCAAATCCAAATTCTATGAATATATTTTCCTATGAATTGTAGGAAATAAAATACAATATCAATGGGTTGCAAATAAGGACCTTACACCAAAAACACACATAAATTTGAGACTTATGTCTATACCCCTTTGATTGATCCATATCCATGATACCTTTCCCAGATAATTTTTAGATATCAAAGTTTGAGAAATACAAGGGAAAGGGAGACCCCCATGATCATGTCAAATAAATTTCCATGGCATGCCAAGAGTTTTCTCATAATGACATGTATCTCATGAAGCTCTTTCCTTGTAGCCTAGGAGGACAAGCACTTGAGTGATTTTTACACCTTTCTCAAGGATCCATTCAAACTTTTGGTGACTTAGTTGAGAAATTAGTAACACATTTCTCTTATAATTTTAAGCACAAGTTAACTAAATATTTGGATCTACACATTCTTTTTATATGAAATTGACCCTATTTGTTGGCTTATAATGTGAAAAAAAAATATAACTAATTATCTTTTTGTTAATCCTTCCTCCATTGAATTTAATGAAATTGGATAAAAGATCCAAAATAATGTAGAGTTCAAAAGATTGCTTCTCCAATCAATTTTATATATTTCTAAGTCAACATTTTAGATTATACTTAGTCATCCATTATTAGGAAGAGGAGAGGGAAGGTGAATCTCTAAGTGTTCTCTAAAATATCATTGAATCAAAACCATACACAATTGACTCCAAAAATAATATTTTAAATACTACATGAACTATAAAAAACTAGTACCAACCGTTGTAGAGTTATATAATTGTTTTGTATAGGTTTTAAGTTACTATCATGGCCAATTGTAGTAAACATATTGATGTCACAATGCCTATCTTATCTACAATATATGCATTGAATAATTAAATCTGACCATCAAGGGAAAATGGCATCTATGGTGTAATGTCCCTTGTTGGAAAAATATTTCAGATTTAAACAAATAAATGGTTTCCCCACGTGAACATGCAATTTTACTCCAAACAATGAAATCGAGTATGCAAAATATTGCACCAAAATGTGCCAAAACAACTTAGAATTGAAATCAGCTAAAGTATGAAGGTAAATGCCTAATATTATTGAAATATAATATCAAAATGGCTGTCAAAAACAATATATTACAGCAGACCCAAAACTTAAGCAAAATATGAAATGTCTTTTGTGATTGTTCACCAAAATGGGCTTCAAAAGGGAGTTGATTAACACACTAACAAATATTTTAAGCTCTATAACTTAGAGCAGAAAAAAAATATAACACTAGATTATGTTTATTTGTTGCAACTAGACCAATACAAAATGGAAATACAATCTCTGGAAAATACATGCAAACTACTAGAAAGATGAAATTAGGAACTATGTTGTTGAAGCTCACTATCAGACTCTAAACTAAATCTGCTCCAAGACACCATGGGACCACTTCCTTCAATCCTCAGACTCCTTGGTTTACCAACCTTGGAGTTCTCCCTTCCTCGATTTATCGGACTTAGAAGAATAACTGAAGGAAAATATGCATGAATGAATCCAAAAAGGCAAGAAATTGCATTTTATATGGGTTGCATTCTTCATGAACTTCTTGGGCACCCAAAATCCATGCCAAAATGGAAGGAATCTTTATTTTTCGTAATTTTTTAACTCCTTTCCCAATTGGCCTCCATGAAATTAGCCATTTCCCAAAAAGATTTACTTTAATGACAACTATTGTCAAAAGCAATTAAATATGTTTTTTTAGGGCAACATGCTCCAAGATAACTCTTCCCAAATTCCAATGCCAAAATTGGACCCATGAAAATAAATTAAAAATAAATATTAATTTATGCCCCAAAATTGATTGAATAATTTTTTCTTGAAAATCTCAATTACTCGATTTATCTGTAGGTCTTGATTGGAAATTTTGAAATTTGGATTTACTAAAAATAGTAATTGATATTTTTATAAAAGGGAGCATTACATATGGTACCATGGAAAATAGATATTTCTTTCAAATTTTCTCTTTTTTTATTGTTCTCTTTAAATAAAAAAAGGATCCTTTACTTTGGAATGTATGCAACCATTGAAACTCTAACTTAAAATCACATAGGTTTAGAATTATGTTGCTTTCTTATAAATTATATATATATATATATATGAGTTCATTTATAAGAAATTATTTTATATGTTAGGTAGGAAGATGGTTTCTAAGCTACAAGCGACTAACATACTTGATATTTAGAGGGTCAAGGAACCTAGTACCCTTAAATATACCTAATAACACACAAAATGGCACCTAGTAATTTTTAATTTTACATGAGCAAAAAAGTCAAATTATACAAAAAGATGTTCTCAAATTACTTCCATGTGAAATGTCAAATATTCATACAGTGCTAGAGTGGTATCATTTCTTTATGTTTCAAATTTATCAAATTATTTTTTAAAACTGGAATTCTACTTAATGCACATTTCAATCTCAAAAATATTATAGTAAGTAATTAAAGTAGTTGGCATTATTTTAAGTTTAATGGAGTATGATTATAAAATTATGTTATGTTATTAGGAAATAATTTTATAGGCACATTTTTCCTTAAAAAAATAGCAAATCAAAACTATTAATTTTATTGAAGTGGTAATTTTGAAATTTTTGCAACCATCTCACAATTATGAAGAAAAATTTAAAAATACCTTGCTAGTTTGACAATTTTCAATACATTAGTGTGAAGAAACAGTGGTTTTGTCTTAGAGAAGTAAGATTCCAATTGTGCATTTTGAAGAATAGATTTGATAGTGAGTTTGTGTGAGGAGAAAGGGCTAGATTGTAATCCACGTACTCTTACAATTAATCAAGTACTTGCTTGATTTCATTTAATAATACTTGGAAGCAATATAGTCCCCACCACAAGTTGGTTTTATCTCCATTAGTAACATGATTCCTAGGATAGAATCTAGATGTTTTATTTCTACTTTTCATAGAATTCTACTTCTTTTTTATTGTTATTTAGTTTCTATTAAGTGGCATAGCCTATTTCTAATGATTCTTAGTATCGAGAAATAATAAATTAGTAGAAATTACATATCTCATGATATTTCATATCAGATTAATCTCCTAATCTTTAAGATTTGTGGAAAAGCATACTTATGATTTTATGCTAGTAATAGGATTGTGCAAAAGTTCCACAATCTAAACAAACATGATGCAAGAGCACCCAGACGTATATGCAATCCTACATCGTCCAAAAAGAATGGTTAATTCAGTTTTGTTTTCTTTTTCTAATTTGCGGTTTTCGTAGTGATTTTGTGGTATGATGAGTTAATCTAAGAAATAGATTGAAGTTTCATTTTGTCATTTTCAATTGAAAAAAATTCTTATTTTGAATCATATTATTATTTTTAATCTGATTATTTTTGTGATTCAAAATGAGTTATGATTTATTTTGTTTTTGCAAGGAGGGATTTAGGATGAATTATTTAAAATTTGAAAATTAAAAGGAAAGAAAAGATAATGGTTTGCACAGCTAGAAAAAAAAAGAAAGTTAAATGCATAAGGAAATGTATATTAGTTTTTGGTTAGCACTAGATGGAAGGAGAAGAGGTGTGTAGGAAGATAGAGACGCACGCAGGAGAAAGTAAAGGGGGATCCCATGCAGCTAGTAGAAGAGTGTAAGGCACCTGGAGAGAGAAAAATGAAATGCAGAGAAAGTAGGACAGGTCATGCCATGTATCAGGGATGGAATAATTGAAATAACAATTTCATTTGGCATTTGAATGGTATAAAGGTCAAAGCAAAAATAACACTAGATCAAGAGTGTTGAGATAATTGTTTGTCTCAACCTGCATGAGCAGTGGATCGAATAAAGGAGATAATTACAATGCATTTGGCATGTACGCAGTTGTTGCATTAAGTAGTGAAACTTGTATTCTCCGCTAGTCGGTGATCATGATTGCATGTAAAAGTAATCCATGCATTAGTTTTAAGACAATAGTTTAAACTGAGCTTTATTTCGATTATTACTCTTGATGAAACCATCCATTCATTGGTTGTTGATTATTATTAAATATTCTATGCCTTAGAGTATTGAGAAGATTGAAATTTGATAATTTTTGAGACACCGTTATGCTGCTAATATTATCCCAGTTATTTGTTGAAGATTGGTGATCATGTGGAGAAGCTTAGTGTCGATATTGTATTGTAATTATTTGTTACTAATAATACAAAGTACTGTACTTTTGGTGTGTGGGGTTTTTCACCTGGAAAGGTTTTCCCCATGATGTAAATCTGTGTGTTATGGTATTATTCTTTTATGTGTGTATTTGAATGTGTTTCTTTCATTGTAACAGTTTAAATATTTATATGAATTTGCACTATCTCCCCCACATAGATTAGTGTTGGAAGTGTTGTTCTACACATTTGCTTCCTTTCAATTGGTATCAAAGCCTAGCTAGTTTAGCTCCCGTTGTTGGGTAGCAGGTTTTTTGTACTGATCTTTGTTTGAGTGAGAGTCTTTGCATAAGTATTTCAAAATCTTGTTGCAGAAATAAATATGGCTAGCATGTACCCAATAAAATTGAAATGGATAAGTTTAATGGCAGTAACTTCGAGTAATGGAAGTTGAAAATGGAGGATATGCTTGTGGATAGAGTTCTGTGGGCTGCATATCTAAAACAAAACCAACCAATTTGACTCGGGAAGAGTGGGATCTAAAGGATCAAAAATTCAAGGGTTTGGTTAGACTTTGTTTGGTTGATTCAGTGCTCCTGAATGTTCATGAAGAGAAGACTACAAAATCTCTTTGGAAGAAGCTTGGAGATGTTTATCAAGCTAAATCCCTAGTAAACAAATTATTCCTATGAAAGAAATTGTATTTTCTGAAGATGGAAGATGGAGGATCCATTGCAGATCACTTGAATGCATTTGACATGTTGATTGCTCAATTGGGTTTTGTTGGTAACAAGATTGAAGATGAGGATCATTGCATGCTTTTGTTATGTTCTTTGCCAAACTTATGGGATCACCTGGTTATCGCTATTGGAAGTACCACCACTAGTTTCAAAATGGATGATGTGGTTCCATCGCTCTTGTTTGAATAGATGCAGAGGAAATCTTCTGAGATGGCCAAGGAAGCCCTTGCTGTTCATGGCAGACCTAAAGAGTGTACCATAGAAAAATGGATCATTGACATTTTCATGGTTATTTAGGTCTTTCTCTTATGATGTTTGACTTATCTTGCTTTGATTTAATGTTGTAATGTAACTTATGCATTCACATTAGGTCCTAAACATTCAAATTATGACATCTTGTGAAGGTGTTGTGAAGTGTTGTAACACTTTTCTAGACTCTTCTCATTACAATTCACCTAAAAATAACCTTTTAATCACTTATCAAGTCCTATTCTAAAGTGTTGTAAAGTCTTGTAACAATATTTCATGCTTTTCTAGGCTTGTTATCACTATTTACACCTTTCTTATTCTTTATATGACCCCTTTATGCACTCATAAGACTTAATTAAGTGTATTTTTGAATGTAAACCCAACAAACAACATTAAATGCAACTTAATTCTTGACACCCACTTACAAGCCCAAGGTGGGACCCATTCGCCATGGGTGGCGAACAAGTCCCTCTTAGCTCCAAATTCAAAATAATTCAAAATTTCTTTCGGGTTTTAATTCAAAAAGACCTCATGTCGGCCTGTGATGAGGTATTATTGGGTTATTAGGGCATAAGTGTGTATAAATAAGTGTTTTTCTTCTCATTTCAACCCCCATTCATTCAATCATTCATCAAGTTCACTCATTCACTAGTTCATTCAATTACATTCAAGCAAACATCAAGCATCTTGGAGCGGCCATTAACATATCTTCATACTTCTTCAACAAGGTTTTTGGTGATTTTAGGACATTTGCATTCTTTTTATTCATCATTCCTTGCTCATTTCATTTCATTTCTTTATTAAGGGTTTGATTACCAGAGTGGGATTTGACTAAGGAAAATCCCTATACTCTAACCCTTAACCATTTTTTCCCTTTTGCATGTGTGTTTGCAGACTTTTGTATGCAAATTTTTCAAGCAATTAGGTGTTCAAAAGTGGACAACAAGTCAACAAAGTGTTTCAAGTTAACTAAACCCTATGTCAAGCTTGGAGACAACCTACATGCCATTTTTTGCAGATTTCACTCTGTCAACCCGAAAAGAAGACAAGTGCAGATCTGGAACTACATAATTGACCTTTGATTTTATAGAATTTTGGAGGACTAATTTTCTGTTAGTGGTGACTGAGTCCCACCTGAGGGTTGAATTTTTTTATTTTTTCAGAATCTAGTTCCCGACTGTCGGAAAGTAGTTTCAGGTATTTATGTCAGTAGCAAGATTGATTCACCATTAGTGGAGAATGAGTCCGACTGGTGATTTACAGAGATTTATGTCATTTTTTCAGAGCCTTCCAGATTCAACATCCAATTCCTAGGTGCACTTTGTTCAACCTCTTTCAATTTTGTTTGTGTTTGTTCACGTTTTAGTTCATTTTTGCATACCTCACTATGTTTTCAAACATTGCATATTTCATTAGTTTTGCATCCATAATCAATCAATTTCATAGCTTAGTTGCATTTAGATCATTGCTTTCAGTCATAATTCCATCTTGCATTCCTTTATTTGAGTGAACCACCTCAATTTTAGGGTTCTATCTCTCTCCTTTTAGGTGAAAGATCCTAAGAGTGCAAGAGAAGTCCATAGAACCTTCAAAATTGATTGTTCAAAGAGAAAGGAAATAAAAAAGACAAGAAGTTCAGATCAAAATCTTCAAGGAGATCTAAGTCTCCTGGAAAGTCTAAGGCAAAATTTTAGAATTGCGGCAAACCTAGTCATTTACGTAAAGATTGTAAGGAGGAGAAGAAAAAGAAAGGTAAAAAGAACTTCTCTGATTCTAACTCTGAAAAATCCTCTCAGGATGATGCAGATGCTTTTGTCACATCCTTGGCAACACATGCATCAGAATGTTTGTGATTAATAGACTCAAGTGCTTCTTTCCACATGACCTCGCATAGGGGTTGGTTCTCAAAGTATGAAGAGTATGATGGTGGGAAGGTGTATCTAGGTGACGACTCTCATCTGGAGATTGTTGGTCATGGAAGAATCAAGATTAGATTCCCTGATGGTAGAGTGAAGGGGATTGATGGTGTGTTGCATATCCCTGGTTTGGTACAAAACCTTCTTTCTGTGAGTAAGTTGAGTAATGGGGGTGTGCAATTATTTTCTCAAATGGAGGATGTAGGATGACACAAGGATCTATGGTGTTAGCTAAGGGTGTTCGGATCGACACTCTATACAAGTTCAATGCATGCACTATTCAATGCAATAGTTCTTCTGATTTTCCAAAGAAAAGGCCTTTGGATTCTTCATCCTCACCATCAGATCTAGCAATGAAGAAGTCTATTATTTGTACATCTGATGGTTGTGCTTTTTGGGTACCTAAGGGTGAAAATGCTTTGGAGATGAAGCTTCCAACTAAGAAGACAATGTTATGGCACCAAAGACTCGGTCATATTGGTGAAAAGGGTCTTAGAGCCTTGAAAAATAAAAGCCTTGTTGAAAGCCTTGATGATTGTAATCTTGAGTTTGACTTTTGTGAACATTGTGTATATGGTAAACAAAATCGTGTTTCTTTCTATTCCAGTTCTCACAAGTCTTTTGGGGTTTTGGACTATATTCATGCAGATGTGTTTGGTCTTGTGAATGTTCCTTCGTTAAGAAAATATGTATATTTTGTGTCTTTCATAGATGATTATAGTAGTTGGACATTTGTTAATTTCCTCAGGAGTAAATCTAAAGTCTTTAATTAGTTTAAAGAGTGTAAGGCTTTGGTTGAAAATTAGACTGATAGAAAGATTAAATGTTTGAGGACTAACAATGGTGGTGAGTTTTGTTTGACAAAATTTGATAGGTTCTATAAGGAGCATGGGATTGAGAGACATAGGACAACTCCATACACCCAATAGCAAAATGAAGTTGCAGAGAGGATGAATAGGAAACTGATGGAGAGGGCTAGGAGTATGTTGAGTGGTGTTGGTCTTTAGTAGAAGTTTTGGGTGGAAGTTGTAGCCACTACATGTTATCTGATCACCAAATCTCCTACATCAGCTCTTACTGAAAAGACACTCATGGAGGCATGGTTTGGTAAGAAGCCTTCAATGAGACATCTTAGAGTTTTTGGTTGTGAAGCTTATGCTCATGTTCTAAGTGTAAAGAGGTCTAAGTTGTAGAACAAGGCAGTTAAGTGTATCCTCATTAGCTATGGTGTTGGTGTGAAGGGGTACAAGCTTTGGGATCCAGTGGCCAAGAAGGTTCTCCATAGAAAAAGTGTAATATTTTGGGAGTTGAAACCTTCCACAGTTGAGCTATAGCCAAAGAAAGAGGAGAAGCAGAACAAGGAAGTAGTTCAAATTCCACTTACTCTGATTAAAAGTGAATTGTGTACTTCTATTGGACCTGATGATGAGGAGAGCCCTAGTAGCTCTAAAAAATTTGAAGAAGAAGAACCACAACCTTAGCAATTTAGGAGGTCTACATGTGATAGGCGGCCACAAGAGAGGTTTGATTATTCACCAGAAAGATTTGGTTATTCACTATTGGATTTCGGTTGTATTTTTGCTTTGATTGCTACCATGATGAGCCTAGGACTATTAGAGAGGCTATGGGTATGAGTGATGCAGATTCCTGGATGAAAGCCATGGATGAAGAAATGGTTGCTTTGAAGAAAAATAGTACATGGGATCTGGCACCTTTTCCTAAAGGATGCAAACTTGTTAGATGTAAATGGGTGTTCAAGAAGAAAGTTGGTCTTGATGGTAGTGTTGAAAAGCACAAGGCACGATTGGTCGCAAAGGGGTATTCTCAGGTGGAAGGAATTGACTATGGTGAGATATTCTCTCCTGTTGTGAAGCTGACATGTATTTGGTTCCTATTATCACTTGTAGTAGTGTATGATCTAGAAGTGGAATAGATTGATGTGAAGACAGTGTTCCTTCATGGTGATAACTGTTTGTCTCAACCTACATGAGTGGTGGATTGAATAAAGGAGATAATTACAATGCATTTGGCATGTATGCAGTTGTTGCATGAGCAGTGAAAGTTGTATTCTCTGCTAGTCGGTGATCATGATTGCATGTAAATGTAATCCATGCATTAGTTTTTGGACAATAGTTTAAACTGAGATTTGTTTCGGTTATTGCTCATGATGAAACCATCCATTCGTTGGTTGTTGATTATTATTAAATACTCTATGCCTTAGAGTATTGAGAAGATTGAGAAGATTGAAATTTGATAATTTATGAGACACCATTATGCTACCAATATTATCCCAGTTATTTGTTGAATATTGGTGAACCCCTGGAGAAGCTTAGTGCCAATATTGTATTGTAATTGTTTGTCACTCATAATACAAAGTATTGTGCTTTTGGTGTGGGGTTTTCTACCTGGAAAGGTTTTCCCCACGTAAATATATGTGTTATGGTATTATTCTTTTATGTGTGTATTTGAATGTGTTTCTTTCATTGTAACAGTTTAAAGATTTGTATGAATTTACACTATCTCCCCCACATAGATTAGTGTTGGAAGCATTGTTCTGCACCTTTGCTTCCTTTCAAGGAGAAAATATAAAGAATAAAAAAAGAAGATGATGTTAAAGGGGTTCGATCCATGGAGGATATGTAATGTCATGGAATAAGATGGATTCAGGCATGGAAAAGAGAATGATGTGGAGAAATAGATGTATGCAAGTTTGAGTGGAGACAAGAAATCACAGAGGAGAAACAAAGCAATGGGAATTTGGAACAAGGCTCACTATACAGATTGTAAGTGTTTGGGTTGGAGGATAGACAATGTAAATAAATAAATTCGAATTGTTCCTATAATTTTCATTGTATTTGAAATTGAATGCCAATCAAAGTTGTATTTAGAAATTATTTGAAAATAGTTCAATTGCTATAGATGTTTAGTGAAATTGCAAATTGAATCTTAATTGAACAAATGAAATTATTATCGAATTAAGAGAGTGGACTGTTACAAGATTCACGTCTGCTTGAATTTTGAACTGCATTAAAACAACATCAAATGTGCTCTAAGAACAACCTAACAATTTCTTTTAGTTTCTAAATTAATACTAAGCAATCTATAACCAAACATTTTAAGGACCTTTCTCTATATTGTGAAATTCTTCTAGTACATTTAGTGAAAATTAAGAAAGTTTTACACCAAGCATACTTCAATATTATGCACTCTTTGTTAAATTGAAGCAAGTTTATGACAAATGATATCAAATATGTTCTATGAAAAACATGTCAATTTCTTATGATTTTTTATATAAGGTTAAAATAAAAGAAAAAGAAAACAACAATATGAAGTTAACATCTCATATGCTTTCTCCTTTAATACATGTCTTTAAATTAATAATACTTACTGAATCCAACATGAAAAATACAAGTTTCTTTGTAATATCTATCATTAATATAGATAAATTAAAACAAATCTTTACCATTATGAACTGCAATTATACAATTGATTATATAAACAAGACAAATAAATTATTAATATAAAATTAACAATTTTAATACAAAACAAATTTTAATATTAATATATTTTAAAAAATTACTTTACCACTACCTAACACTTATATAATATACATTACCTTTAAATCATATTAAGAAATTTAATTTACAAATATTATTTTAGACTAAATCCACGTACTAATTCGAAGAGAAATTATCGTCACATATTATTCTATTTTATAATGATGTAATAAACAAATTAAAATGCGAACAGACATTAAGATCATTAATCAGAGAAGTTTGTCCTACATGTTCGATGGCTGCGTAACCACCACTGAAGGAACATTAGACATATCAGACATCATAAATCCAGCAAAAGTGATGCATAAAATGACACGCGGAGAATACGAGATGGTATCTCCGGTCAGATACATTCTTACAAGACAAAATTATCCCAGGGAATACGTCTTTACTTTTCATCTCCATACCAGTCGCTTTTCCATTTAGTCCAGTCGGTCCATCCTGCCCCGAAATCTCAGACGGCAGACCACCTGGCAACCTGAAGGAAAGGGTTTCATCTCCTGGGTCCCCATTTCCTTCCATAATTCAACCAAGCTGGCTCCGGGTAACTTCCCACTGCCCTCTATTCCCTTGAGGTACCTCCTGCAGCCACAATTTTATACTTTATACTCGTATCCAGGAACCGCGCGCTTTTCTTTGAGTAGTTGGCAATGACCACTCCAAGTTTTTGGCTCCCTTGAACAACCACACCTGCCCTAGAAAAGTTAGCATGCCCATTTTTGGATGAATAAACCACAGCTTTCTTACTCCCCTCCATGTATTCCAAATCTCTAGCTTTAACCCACCGTCCTCCACTGTACTGAGACAAGTAAACACCCCACAACTCCCTTGTGAAGTTGTTTACCCTTAACGTCATGTGCTCCCAATCACCCATGTGCTCTCTAATCTTACCCAGTAGTATTGACACTGCCCCCAGCAACAACAGAGTGCCCGGGTCGTTGAAGGGGTAAAACACCCACATTACAACATTATTAAATCTTCCTCCTAGTACTGATTTCACATGTATATATGCCTTTGCGCTCTCTAAATCTCCACGCCTCACCATTTTAGCTTTGGAAGAGTCTGTAGGCAGGTTAATCTAGTACTCGTCATCCGCCGAGCTGCCCTGTGGGAGGTTGGAACCATCTTCTGCAATTGCTTCGGGCGTGGATGAGCCCTTCTTGTATAATAATGCCCCATTTTTGAAGAACCATAGAACTGATGAGGGCAGGTAGATCTTCTTGGGATGGCAAAACACAAAGGGGCCATACTTGCCTATTATAGAATGCACCTCTTCTAGACTTGGCATTCCCATTAGAGGGGAATTCACATTCAGTAGACAAGCCACTAGAAGCTCCGAGCTTTCATTTTTGCTACTTGTGGTGCAATAAAACGTCCCTGCAAATACCCCATTTTCTTTCTTTTCTGGATCTGGCATTATACTCCACACTTGGATTGGCGAACCATCTTTTTTCCCATTCCAGATGCTATTGTCAGTCTTACAAACACCAGTTAGATCGAATTGAATGCATCTAACCTCTTCCAAAGATGGTTTATCTAAAACGTTTGTGACCAGATATTCCAGAGCTTTATACCCTTGAGGGGCGATCGGTTGCCAGAAGAAGCCATTTCCCTCCTTTTTACCTTTCCCTGACATGCTACTCCACACCAATGCGTAGTCCAAAGGTTTTTTGTTGGGAAGCGGAGACCTCCTGCTTTCATTAATATCTTACCACAAATAACCCAGCCTTGAAGGAATCAGTGTTATCCCTACAGTGATGACTTCAAGAATGAAATAAACTAGAGGAATGTCAACGGGCTTATAGGAATGCAACCCCTCACTGCCCCCAAGTGATACTCCATATCTTTTTCTAACGCTGAAATATGGCGCGCTTCAATTCTCCAAGCGCAATCCTTCCTGCCAAATCTGCAAAAACATCATTTCACCCACGATGACAACCACTATACACCTATGTATTCTTAATATGAATGGCGAATACTTTAGAAATTTAAAGCACGATAACAAACCAGATTTCAGTTCTTGTAAACTACTGTATTGAGAAAAGCAAATTATCTCGGGAGGGGTTTATCAGAATCCGTAACTAAACAAACGGTTCTCCCACAAAATAACCAGGGCAATTACCAGTAGGTCATGAAAGCGGTCATGGGGCGTCAGCACCAGGCCATATATTGAGTTTTTCGAGCCGCTACCAAAACACGAATGAAAGGATAGTAATGTTCTCTGTGTAGACTATTTCTTACAAATTGTAGGTTCTTCCACGTACATCGTGATCCAATTTATAGACGCGAAACAGAAGTAAAACGACAACGTCTCTGTTTAGATTGACTTTGTTATTGCTTTGTGCAATCGGAGCCAGATAAGATAGATCGTATAGGCTGTACCATGTTTTCTATCGAAAATTTATTACAGCTTTCCCATGTTTTTCTTGTCTGCGCTAATCAATTTTTTTAATGCACATGATTAGACCACGAGAAATAGAATCTCTTCTTCAAACTTACAGCGATTCAATTGATGGCCCATCTTCCAACGCTACTACCCTACATTATAATAATAAGATATAATAATATATATAATCTTTTTTCTAACGTTTAGTTCACTAAGAGACTTCCTATGACGCACCAACGCGAAGGAATCCTATATTTGATTTCGTACTTAAATATACTATATAAATATAATAAAAACGAAAAATAGCTTTCTTTATATATTTGATTTCATTTTTATAAGAGATGTCTAGCTGTCGTAAGGAAAACATTTTAATATCTTTAATTGTTATGTTTTCTTTGTGTCTATCGTTTTTTTTTCTTTATTATGGTGTGTTTTTCTTGTGTCTATTTTTTTTTAAATAATTTCTTAATAAATAATTAAATTTAAATTAATAAAAATTGAAATGAAAAATATATAAATGATTAAAGAAATGTTGTAAGTGTTTTTACTTTATCAATTGTGTGTTGTCAATATAAAGGTTTTACTATTTGATTATGTTTGATGAATGAAATTGAAAATCTAACATTAGATTTATATTGTGGAGTCTATAGTATAATCTAAAAAGAGATTACTATGATATTGGACTAGCTTGTGCTCGTAGTCTAGACCAAGGAGATTTCTCCTCTTTATCTATTGGACACTTGCCACATATTTACACTTTGTTGATATGACATGCATTCTTATCTTCAATACCTAATTTTGAACAAAGGGTCATGTTGAAAGTAAAGTGGGGTGTATTATAAAACAAAGGGAAGATTGTTGACTTCCTTAATGAGAATTAATCCCCTCTACCAAATATATAAAATTAAAGGCATATATATGTGTGTGTGTGTGTGTGTATGTATGTATATATATGTATGTATATATGTATATATATGTATATGTATATGTGTATATGTGTGCATATATGTATACATATATATACATATATATACTTTTGATTACTAATAGCCTACGACTATCTATAAATACAAAATCTTAGATGTTCATCTTCAACTTTTTGGTATATGAGAAGATAATTGTCAAATTCCTAAATGTTTGACTTAGAGAGTGGGAAGTTTACATTTCAAAAAGGGAAAACTAGACAACAATGTGACCTATTCAAAGGGACAAGAGAAAATATGCGGTATGGTCTCATGTGATGGAATGCCACAAGGAATGATCGGTCTACACCATTAAGAAGTGAAGTAGTTGGTTGGTTAAAAGATTCCTAGCTAGGATTCATTTGTAGATCAAAAAAATAATTATGATAATACCAAAATTAATGTAAAATGAAGGGACAAAAGGGCATGGTGTGTGATTTTATCCCTTACAATCACCAATAAAAAAAAATTGTTAAAACATTATAGATTGAATAGACATGATACTTGATGACATGTATAGCCATAAAAATAAAATTCAATATAATGATAATAGTACAATTCATTTCAGGACACCACTAATGGGCTTAATCATTCAATTACTCGTCTT
>VDFB02047397.1:14235710-14354226 GCA_007258455.2 Sequoia sempervirens | reverse complement strand
GGTTTGTGTAAATTTTCAAATTGTCATTCTCATATTTTTTATCAACATCAATGTCTCCTTATTCAATAAGATCATGGATTAGATGTTTGAGTCTAAAACAATTTTGTTTTTTATGACTTGATAAGGTGAAAATGCTTTAGTCATTTTTAGGTTTCTATAATAGAATAACCATATGTAAATATCAAATGCATACCACAAGATAACACAAGATATGCCCTGAGAAAACCCTCAAGAGGGAATAACACAACCTCCAAAAGTAACCACACTCGATGTACTATTCAATAATAAAATATTACAATACACTTAAATAGAGTCTCTATGAATACTTTTAAAATATTGAGATCCTCCAATGCATCCTCTATGTGTCCAATCATGTATCCACGCATTCCATGCCATGCTTCACATTTGCATTCTTCAAAAGAGAGATCAATGCAATGACAGCCTAGCCCAAAAAACTAACCAACAAAAAAGTCAACCAACCAACCTCAACCACTAAACATGTGCTTACTTTCATAGAATAAATCCCACACAACACAACCAAGTGGTAAAGTAAAACCATATGCCTCAAAACCATGAGTACACAAAACCATTGACCCCACATTTACTTTTTGGTATTAAGTTTCCCAAATATTAAATATTTTTTTCATGTGCAAACCCACACAAAATACCTAACCAATGTTACGTACAACTTTACAAGTGGGCCCAAATAAATATTTAATGTGGCTAAACACATTGCCTAAGGATGCACAACAAATACATATTTATTTTACATAATTAAAATAATTATTTCTTGTGAAAGGTGTACAAGACTCTATTCCTAACATTTTGGAGGGAAAGTGGGTGCTCAAGTGACTATTTAATCAAAGTCAAATATTAGAGATGGATATGCAAAATATGCAAACAATTATATTGTAATACAACTTTACCCACTAGTCTCCACAACTCTCCCAAGTTCTCCACACTCAACAAAAGAAATAGATCAAGGAGTCTCCATGTTGTCACTATTATCAACAGGAGTGCACCCAAATGCGAAAGCAAAGATACTTTGCAATCCTGTGTAACATGGGAAAAATTTTAGGTTGTGGGTACCTTGTATTGAAAGTTAACCTCTAGATTATAGACCGACTTTCTTTATGATCTTCTAATGATTGGTTGTAATTTTGATGGAAAAGGGAAGAAGACTTGAATTGAATGCATAAACTAAACTTAAAACTGTGGGTGATGCACCTAATGATAACTACTATGCAGGTTGTTTCACAACTGATACTCTCAGAAATCTGTTGACATAGCTCAATTTGAGCACCTTAATCACATAAATATTTCACAAAAATGTTTCTTTAATCTTTCTTTATGAAGGAAAATTGAGTTTCACAACCTAAGAGAATAGATAAACTTATCACAATCTATGACTTGTGAAGAAATTGCTTGTGTGTACATGCATCCAAGAAATGAGACAAAAAATTAAAGGTTTCAGATTTAAAACACAATAAATTTGCATCAAATCATTTAGAAGAAATAAAACGTCAGAAATTGAAGAGGTGGACACTGAATTCAAATGAATATTCTAAAGGAATTTCTACAAATAACAATACTAAGTAACCTGTAAAACTATTGTATAAAATATTGTGAAAAATATGAGTTACAAAATCAATCTCTTCTTTGCAGAAATGTAAAGGCAAAATCATCAAGAACTAAGGAAAAAAGATTAAGTTTTTTTCCTATATACAATAAAGGGCTTCAAAAAGCCAAGAGGAGATAATTAAAGTCAAAATATCTAAACTGCAAAGCTGATGTGAAACTGTTGTTATGTCTCACCATTTGCTCCATTTTTTTCTTTGCATGATTATGGGAAAAAATGACTATTCGAATAAATATTAAAGATAATCAATATAATTATTTTATAATCTATCATGTGAACTCTTTTTTCTTTTTACATTGCATGGTAAATATTAAGGTAATAAAATATTACCTTTAATATTTAATTACATATTTTGTCTTATTTAAAATCATGCAAAAGATACAAGTTAAGTGTTTTTCACTTTAAAATTAAATAA
The DNA here is from genome assembly GCA_007258455.2 of Sequoia sempervirens. Taxonomy (NCBI): domain Eukaryota; kingdom Viridiplantae; phylum Streptophyta; class Pinopsida; order Cupressales; family Cupressaceae; genus Sequoia; species Sequoia sempervirens. The sequence goes on along the minus strand of VDFB02047397.1, from coordinate 14,352,172 downwards.
TAATATTGAGACTTAACTCTCAACTCCACTAATATGCATGATGAATCATCTTTGGTCATGCAAGTTTGAAAAGTATGCAAAAAATGCCTCAAAACTGAAGCAAACTGAGTGATTAAGTGTCCAAAACTCCCCTTGAGTGATGGTCAACCCATGTGGGACTTTAAAACTAATGTAGAACTGCCCTTTGAGCCTTACAATCCTCCTAAAAAGGTGGATTTTTCTCTTTCCTTATAAGTGGTGAAAATTTCTCAAAAAATATAAACTGGGTCGATGAGAAATTTAAAGGGTTTTTTCGTCTCATTGTTTTATAAATTATATCCAAAAATCATGAAAAATTAGATCATATTTTTTGAGATATTATTGAAACATGCGACCACTATTCATTGCATCTTTTGAATTTGATAAAGCAACATGTTGGGCTCAACCCTTGTGGAAGCCCATTTTACACCACATGCTCAAATGTTGAATATGATGAACTAGCCATGAAACATATACCTATACCTGATAAATCTTTGAATGTGTATTTTTCTTATCTGATTTGTTCAAATGTCAAAAAAATTTCTCACCCCAGTTTAATAACTGTTTGATAAAACTTTACTAATTTAGTTGGTAGCTAAAAATTAGTAACAATCACCAAAGAAAATAATAACACATGACCACAAACATAGTGATCACTATAGCTTAACACAAATATAAAATCTAATTTCATGAGAATACAAACATTCAAGAAGAAAAACAAGACCAAATAGAGAACCTAAAAATCAAAGCCTATAGGATGTCCTTTTACACACACCTCTAAGTTCTCAAGTTGTGATAAGTATGATCTCCTTAATAAAACCCTAAATGAAAAGCCTTAACAACATCCAATTTTCTAATATCCAAGATCAAACAAAACATATGTATCTCATAAAACCAACATGGATGTAAGACTCTCTAAATAAGGAATATCAAACTCAAATCCATTCCCAAATCAAGAATAATCCAAATAACATCTAAAACTCCTCATCAATGGATGACATCATAAATACTCATATGTACAAGGAGATAAACATGTCAAACACTCCTCAAATGAACCCTCTAAAATTAAATAACCATAGCTCAATATCCACATCCACAAGAAGAAAAATCATAAAACATAAAGCATCTTAAAGTAGGATGGGTGATACCTCTCAGATGATTATTCGCTAAGTATGTCGAGTGGGGAACGAGATTGCTCCTCCATGATACACCACGCCACAATGAATCTCTCCAAGAAAAATGTACTTTATAGGTCCATAATGAACTCATGTCCATATCCAAGTGAAGGCTCCTCAAACTTCTTGTTGAAGCCTTCAAAGAGTAACCATCTCAACAAATGTCTCTAATCCCAAGAGAACTCTAGCCTCACCAATTCTCCAAGTACCATGAGCTCCTACAATAAATCAATCCATGGTAATCTCAAAATCTAATACCACACTATCATGAAGCTCATGAGCATATTACCAATGTACTCAATACCAAGAGAACCAACAATACCATTGTTAAAGCCCCAACAATAAAATTGAGAACCCAATCAAGACATCATGATCTAACATATACAAGAAAGAATATTATATGTTGCAAATGAACATATTTTCTCTTAAGAGCACCTATATCATGTCAAAACTCTAATCTAGAATCAAGAGTACATCATGGCACACTAACAACCATCTTGTAAACAAGAATCATATGTGAAATTGATAAATCATATCCAACACCTCAACCAAATATTTCAAGAGTCCTACATGGTACCAAGATGACAACATCTCCAATCATATGAAGATAATCATCCCCTAGTTCAATAAAATTAAAAAATTCAAAGAACTCTCATTGCAATAAATGATCCAAGAGATCCTCCATGAAACCAACAATCATTGTAGAAGATCATCCATCACCAAATGATGAATACATATCACTTCCAAAGCTCCCACTAAATGTGACACTAAGCTCTCCATGACATTATGATAACCATCTCTTAAGTGAAGATCACCCATGGTTCACACACTCAACTACAATACCAACAACTCCAAAGAAGAAAGTAGAACCAATATCTCCAAACCAAGAAGATACAATTGTTGCAAGGTGTGCACCCTTGGTCTCCTTGTGTTGTGTAACACAACGCTCAGGTTCGTGACATGGCTTAACCACCACTTGTGGATTCATTAACTCTAGTGGTTGTATCAGGAATTAATAGATCAATCTTTTGGTGCAACAACAACAATATGTGCAACAATTGGTATTAGAGCATGGGTTACAGGTTCAAACCCCTAGCTTGCGCTGGGTGGGGAGTGTTGCAAGGTGCGTGCCCTTGGTCTCCTTGTGTTGTGTAGCGTAGCACTCGGGTTCGTGACATGGCTTAACCTCCTCCCATGGATTCATTAACTTTGGCGGTTGTATCAGGCATTAACAAGTCAATCTTTTGGTGCAATGGTAGCCATTTGTGCAACAACAAACACCACCAAAACATTATTATTAAAATATCCAGCTAGAAAGTGTAACCAATCTATCCATGAAATTGTGATAAACAACATGCTACAAGTTTCCATAATCGACTATCCAGGCACTCATATCATCATGCATCCTCTAATCTCAATGTAACATACCAATGCACAAAATACCATGGACAAGGTCAAATAAATGAGTCTACAACAACATTGTGAAGACCTATGAATATAGATATTTCACATCTGAGTCATCCCACTACAACCAAATGGGTGGCCAACCCACACAACTGCATAAATTGTAGATCCTCAATAATGCAACATGCAAACTTGACATCACATTAGTAACATGAAAACTGATATAACCAAGAAAATAACCTATAAAACTCAAAAATAAAACTCCAAATCACCTACAAATCTAATTTTCCAAGAAATTTCATAATCAAGTATCATAGTCAAGAAACCAATCAAGTATCCAGTAGATAAGATCAACCATTTAAAACTTAACCACACCAACATTCGTCAATTGTATGCATGATCATGTCATATCAATGCTCAAGTGTACATGAACATTCATGACACCATAATCATCACCACTATTGTACCTATAACCAACCTGTATTATACAAAGACTTCAAAACTCCGTGTGCATCAACCATGTCTTTAAACCAAAAGACAACCTATGTACCTATCACCATCAAATTCCAAACTCTAAAAATACTTGTAAACCTATATTAGGAAGCACCAAATTGTTGAGGTTCAACACAACAACATTAAACAGAATATTACTATTCTATTTCTTCTGAAAAAGAAAGACAACACATGGTAATCTAACTCCCAAGGTCCTGGTAATTAGTTCTCAATTATGTTGATGTCGTTCAATGGTCAATATAATTGTAATATGCAAGGGGCCTTTGTTGGTAATAAGGAACAAAATTGCATGAAATCAACTAATCTACATTTGGGGGGGGGTTTAAATAAAGATAAAAAGATAGATTAGAGTTTTAAAATATAAGAACATAAATGAAAGCTTTTAATGTCCAAACATGCATATCAATAACGAGTGTTCATTCACCTAACCAAAACTACAACAAGATACAATCCATAGAATAAATCATGCAACTGCATACATCCATAGTGCTAATTCAATACCATCAGCATTCACTAAACTTTACTTAAAAAAAAAATCATTCACCCATCATTAAACATAGATCAATAGACATAACAGTAACTTCGTTCATAGATAACCCAATGAGATAATCATGAATCCAGTTTCCTCTATTGATTCTCATCAAATAGAAAACATTTAGGCACAACAAATCATTGGCATACAGATTGATCATACATCATTAACCTTATCAGATAGGTCTAAACTTGATAATATAAAACTGTAAAAACTGTATATAAGTTCAACTAAACTTTCTTAAAAGTATCTCTACTAACAACAATGAAATCCTAGAACTAATCACTATTCACTATCATTAGGTGGCTGATCTTCCTTTAATTAGCCGACCTTTACAAAATAGAACCAAGAGATACATATAGACAATGCTATGCATAAATTCCTCCCAATCAAAAATCAAATCCACAAATCAAGGAATAGGAACTAAATGAAGAATTGGAATGTTGATCATTAGTTACCCAGCCAGATTGCTCTGTTGCACAAAATGCTGACACCCAAGAAAGCAGGTAAGACTGAAGAATGGAACTGGAGTCAAATTCATGTTAAAACCCGACAAAGAGGAGAGAAGAAGATGTTGTGTTAAGTGAAGAAGATGCTGTACTGCCCACTCACCTCTGCGTTGCATGCTCAAGGATGTACTCATCATAATTAGAGGTTTCATCCATCAGCTCCTCACAATTGAAAGGGACTAAACTGGTGTCAGTAATATCTTCCTAGTTAGAATCAATCTTGTTGGCGGTAAGGGTAGCTTCCTTATGCATACACCTCAAAGTGTAGGGGAGCTGCTTCACTTTAATTTTCTTCGGCCTAGCCCCCTGCCTTGAAGTTTCTATAGATTGGCTTCTTTGGGAAGCCTCTTTTGATGCTCTAGACATTTCTCAAATTCTGCAATAAACTCCTGTATTAGATGATCAACACATAAAAATCAATACATCAATCAATACCTACCTCCATCCCTTTGAAACAACATTTAAACATAACCAAACTTCAACCTTTATTGGACGCGAAACCACAGAAGCATCAAGGACATAAAACAATTTTTAACACTGGCGGAGTCAGAATCGGGACCAGAATAGAAACCAAACCAGAAACTAAACGCTAGTTCCAAATTCAACTTCCATCCCAGCTCTAATTCCGCTCAAGGACAAGACTCAATACCGTAATGATCGGGAGTGAAATCATTTTAGGATCTAATCCTAATGGAAAACAACTTTGGGACAAGTTCGTTCCCAGGTCTGCTCCTGCCAATTCAATATGCAAAACATAGGGTATTTTCAAAAGACACAGTCATATGAATTTTAAAGACCTGGGTCACATGGGCCTACGAGGAAATCCAAACAAAGGGTCTTAACCCCATCCTTGACCACATAAAAACTAACTTTAACCCTAGGACAAGATACTTTGTAAAGGTTGTCGAGTAAACCCTAGCTTGCTCGACACACCGACTTTGGAAATTAGGGCATCACAAAAACCCAACACAGAAAACATAGAGTCGACATGGGAACAAGATCAAAAGGGGTTTTAAACAAATTTAGACATTTAGAGTATGGAAAACCCTGACAAATGGAAGCCCTAATTAGAAACTAGGGCACAACAAAAACCCACCTACCATGAAAGCGATAGCAAACATAAAGAGACAAACAAAAAACAAAGAAAAATGGAATGGGAAAGAAAGACAAGAAAAAAGAAACAAACGAAGAAAAAGGATCAAGCAACAAGCGAAGAATTCACAGAAACAAATATTTCTACGAACGCACAAAAACACGGCAACACACAACAAAGCAAATGAGCGGGAAATAGAAGAGAAAAGAAACCTACCTTAAAACACTCGCAAGAAATGACTGAAATCCGACCAAGATTTTCTCTGCAACTCGCCTTTGCAATCAAATTGATCCTCTCGAACTTCTTCTGGCTCTGGTGTGCTTAAACGTCTCAAATAAAAAAGATAATAAGCCAATTTAATACGATTAGGAATTTAAAATCAATTCGCGCATGCGAAGAGGTTGTAATTAATGCCATTAACATGATAGGTCGGAGGCGGAGCAAACAACGCAAATAGATAGTTAAGTCCTGTGAACACCTAAAGCAAGGCAGAAGTAAACCCAAGTCTGAAACCAAACAAGAAAGCTTTGACAAGTTCCTTATCAAACTCCAAACCCGATCTTGGTCCCGTAACAAAGACAATGATGAAGAAAAGAAACGAGGGTGGGATCAAAATTGAAACCAGAACTGGAACCTTCAAAAAGTTCAAAGTTCATGTCCGATTTCGATTCCGCTCCCAACCAAGAAACAAGAAACGAAACAAAGAAAATCAAACATGAAGGGAAGCGGGAATGAAACGAAAACCAGACTTGACCCAAACAACACGAACGAAAACAAACACCACAATGCAAACGAGCGGAGTTAGAATCGGAACTGGAACAAAATCTGGAATTTTTAGAAAGTTCAAAGTTTAGTTCCATCTTTGGTTCCGCTTCCGCTTGGGAAAAACAAAAAATGCAAGGAAAATGACAAACAACTCAAGGGAAGAACAAAACCAAGAGCACAAAGCACTCCACCAAACAACAAAAAGAAACAAGGAAGGAAAACACGGAGTCGGAACATAACCCAAACTAAAACTTTGGAAAAGTTCACAGTCCAACTTCGGTTCTAAATCCGCTTCCGACAGAACAAAGAAAGAAAAGGCTTAGGAGTAAAAAAACAACTCCTAAGACCCAAACAACAACCAAAGAAAAAACAAAAACAAGGGGGACCCATTTTGTTCCAAAATAAAATGGGGTGGTTATGCAAGGCATAACATAAATCTAATAATATATTGTACCATCATCTAGATCTCATAAAAACATGCACCCCCTCAAGTTTTCATCATCCAATTCATCTGAGTGCTCATGAAATCACACCTTAAATCTCATGCTCCTACAAGTAATCAAACAAGTACCAAACTCCCTTTGCTCATCCAAGTGAAAAAACACTTGAACCAATGTTTAGTACACTGTAAATGCTCTCCATCACCTATTTAAATCAAAAATCCAATTTTGTATGTGAAATATATGACCAAATAATTGTTTCAAAGCAACGTTTAGCTCCATGGCACCAAAAACTAATAAAAACATATATACAAACCAAACTTGTACCACTACATAATGCTCAGAGAGAGCTTTCCAACAATAATCGAAAGCCGAAAAATAAAAACATGGGTGAAATTTATGCCCTCTAGAAAAGAAAAAAGATTGATTTTTTAGACTATAGGGGGTCTAGAGTGACCATCCATGACATTAGATAGCATCAAATCTAGTTCTCAGGTGGCATATCAGAAGAGGTGGTGATTGGGTTGAGAGGGACATGTGACTGGTGACAAATTAAAAATTGCCTTAAAAATATTTTAATTTTAAATTTTGTTTTCCCAACTGATGGTCGGGTCACTACCTCCCTCAACTAAGGGTCTATTAACCCCATACAATATTGTTGCCTTAGTTGGTGCAAGGGTACAAGGGTTCTACAAAACCCCCTATCAAATCATTTTTTTAATTAATAAAAAAATCAATTAGTTTTTCATACACAAGTTTAAATATGTTTCAATTTCTTTTTTTTCCTCTACAACTTCACAATTGTATGGGCATAGGGTAGGAGGACTAAAAAAAATGTATTTTTATAATGGCCAAAATAGGTCAAATTTTATGTCAATCTTCATTTCTTGAGTCCCTTGGATCTAATTGAAATGTTTGTTTTGTCTCAAGGGGTAATTTGTGAAACTACCCCCCACAAAATCCTCATGGAGAACACCTAAAAACTACTTTTGCAACTTATGTTCAAACCCCAGATCTATTAAAAATCACCACAAATCTGTAAACCCAAGACCCTAAATTTGTAAATAACAACTTGCACACCATATCTCATACATTGAAATGGCTAAAATTTCTCCTACATTGTCATGGCTTCAAATTTTCATTATATCTGCGGGCTCATACAAAGGTTATACAAAAACAGGGATCTCTCACATCCCACTACCACAACCATGGCTTTGATACCACTTGTTAGGAAAATCATGCAGGTTGATCAAACCATTTCCTACATAACCCCATGAGAGGAAAGTATACATATAAACTTATAGAATAACCATATGTAAAGATCAAAGACATACCATAAGATAACACAAGATATATCCTAAGAAAACCCTCAAGAGAAAAATATAGTCTCCAAAAGCATTCACACTCAATGTATTATTCAATAATGAAAGTATTACGATATACTTACAAAGTCTCCATGAATACTTCTAAAACATCAAGCTCCTCCAATGCATCCTCCATGTGTCCAAGAGTGTATCCACACATCCCATGCCATGCTTCACATATGCACTCTTCAAAAGAGAGCTCAATACAATGACAAACTATCCCAACTCACTAACTAACCAAACAACTACCCAACCAATGTCAACCACTAAACATGTGCTTGATTTTATATAATCGAGCTCACACAAAGAAACCAAGTAGTAACATAAAACCATGTGCCTCAAAACCACAAGTACACAAAGCCATTGACCCCACATTTACTTTTCGGTACTTAGTTTCCCAAATATTAAATATATTTTCCATGTGCAACCCACACATAAAATATCCAACCAATGTTACATGCAACCTTGCAAATGGACCCAAATAAATATTTATTGTGGCTAAACACATCACGCAAGGGTGCACCATAAATAAATATTTATTTTACATAATTAAAATAATTCTTTCTTGTGCAAGGTGTACAATGCCCTATTCCTAAAATTTTTGAGGGCAAGTGGGTACTCAAGTGACTATTTAATCAAAGACAAAGGTTAGAGATGGATGCTTGTTTTTATCAATTCATTTCCTTAAATAGATTAGACATCTTGTTCATCAATCACTAGAGATTGGAGGATGAAAAACTCCCTGATTTCTACAATTTGTTAGTGGACAAAAACCCCTAGTTTGGCATATTGCAATTCCATATAGGAATTGTATTTGAGCTACAATAATTTGTTTTTTGGGCAGCTTCTATATTACCTAATTGTTGAGTGATGGGGGGGCTCCCTAGCACCTAGGGTTTGTAATTTTTGGGAGGCTCCTTTTGCACCATTGTTGTAGATTTTCCACATTTTTAAATAATAAAATTTGATGTTGTTTTAGAAATATTTGGTAATATTAAATTGATTGTAGGTTGAAATCATGCTAAATTAATAAGAGTAGTCAATTATTACATATGATAATGTTAATTTTCATAGTTCTAAGGGTTTCTTTTTGCATATTATATTGAGGATAATATTTGCTACAATAAATATGATTTTAACTAAGATCCAAACATTTGTTATCAATTACATTTCACATAATATTCCTATCAAATATATTATAGTCGTTTCAAGGACTCGATCCTACTAACTTTGGGGGGAACAAGGGCTATTTCAATGTATTAAATAGTAGATAGCGATGTGTTCGAGGTGACACAAGATGACAAAAAGTAGGAGGGATAATTTGAAAGAGGAAGAAAAGGCTCAGGTAATGTTTTGAGCGGTGGTCAATTTGGATGGGGCAAAAGGAAATGGCTCAAGCACTCAAATACATGATGGTAATGATAACACAAGTCACTCAAGGGAAAAAATCTCTTAGAACACCAATATCACCTATCGGAAGAGGAAATACCTCATGGGTTAACCAAACTATTGGATCTTCACCAAATTCCTTCAAAGAAGATGACCCTCTAGAGGAAGAAGCAATTTAGAATCTAATAATAGATGATTTTTTATTAATTCATGCTAAATTTAAATCTCTTAAGTGAGAAATTAGGGATGATCTATTGTTTGCTACACTCTAAAACATAAAAATCTGAAATGGTCCACAAATAAAGAAGAAATTAGTTCAAAATCATGCTAATAAGGAATCACAACAACACTTGGGCAAGGTTCTTGTATTTATATATGATGGGACATAGATGTGTTTAGCTCATGCATGGATACAAAAGATCAATACCTACCCATTTCTAAATTTAATGTATGAAGAAGAAGCCATCAAGTTTTCTTCTTTTCACTTGGAAGGGGTAGCCTATGAATGGAGGTAGTAAGGAATGGTGATGCAAGGTCATATTCTCATCATTACTTTTGAAGAATTTAGCCAAATTTTGGTTGAAATATTTTATAGCATCGATCCAAAAATCTTTTTTTGTGAATTCACACAACTAAAATACTATGAATCAATGGAGCACCGCAAAGAATATTTTGAGAGGATAGTTGTTAAGGATCCTAATGTATTAGAAAAAATCACAATTCTATTTGTCTAGAAGGATTAACAAATCCACTAAAGGGTTTGATCAAGGCATTGAATTCTTTCACTCTTCAAGATGCAATCAAAAGTTCCCTCACTTTGGAATCTTCATTGTCTTTGAATAAATATTATTCTAATGCTCCTCATATAAACCAAAATAATCTCCACATGGGAGATTCAAGCACACAAAATATTATGCCATCAGTGAAAAGATGAAAATGAACTAAGAAGAAAGCAACTATGTTTCTATTGTAAAGAATCTTTGGAACAAGGCCATAAATACTTGGGAAAAGGTTAGGTGCACTATATTGAAGTCATTTCCAATGAAGAAGAAGAATAGACTAAGTTTGAGAAGGTAAATGAAGAATTTAATGAAGACAAAAGATAGAGGTGGAGGAACTCTAGTTCATCTATCTAAAACTCAAAGGTACAACTCATTTAGAATTTACATAATGTTAACAAGCTAAAGGATCACCATCCTTATCGATTGTGGGGAAACCTACAATTTTATAGATAAGGGCCTTGTGACTAGAATGGGCTTATTTTTTGAATATTTTGAGGAATTTAATCTGATTGTGGTTAATGGGTTTCCCATACCGTGTGCATAAAAAAATCAACAGTTCTAAAAAATAAATTTTGCACATCATTTAATCTATGAATATTTATATGTGATCAAATTGGGAGATACTAACATGGTGCTTGGAGTACAATGACTACAATCTCTTGGATAATCTCACAAAACTACCAATCTATGGAATTAAAATTCAAAAATGGAGGAAAGGAAGTAGTTCTCAAGGGAATGCCCTATCTAATAATAACTAAATAATGGAAAGATATTTTAGAAGATGGAAAGTAGCTTGGACATCCAAATAGTTGATCACACCCAAAAAATTATCCATAAGCACAAAGGATGCTAAACATATTGATGTACAAGATGTGTTGGACATGCATACCAATTTTTTCAATATATTCCCCCCAAACTACCATCTAAGGGTTCTAGCACAATATTGAGCTTGAAATAAGTGCAATGATAGTGATAATCACTCCTTATCATCACCCCAAGATCCACAAGGAAAATATCAAGAAGACAATAAAAGATCTTTTAGATATGAGCCACATCAGGCTAAGTTCTAGTCTATTTTCCTCTTCAAAAGTACTGGTGAAGAAAAGGATAGTACCATGAGGTTGTGTGTTAACTATCAAAATTTAAATTGAAAAAAATCAAGAATAGATATCCCATACCAAGGATTGATGAACTAATTCATGAACTGCATAGAGTTTATAGTTCTTGAAGATTGATTTCACTTGGGATTCCATCAAATCTACATGAGGGATGGAGATGTTCATAAAATTTCTTTTCAAATGTCATTGTGGACACTTCAATTTTTTAGTCATGTCCATTGACTTTAGTAATGCATTGAAAAACTTTCAATCATGCATGAACAATGTGTTTAGCAAGAAATTAAGAAATTTTGTTATTTTTTATGATATTTTGATATACAAAAAGACTTGGGAGGAGCACTTGAAGCACTTGAATGAAGTCTTGAGAATATTGGAGCATAAATATATTTTTCCCAATCAATCAAAGTGTGAGTTTGCGCTTAAGGATATTTTATATTTGGGTCATGTCATCAATGAACAAGGGATTCAAGTGGATCAATAGGAGATCCAAGATATTTGGGATTGGGCACCCCATAAGAATGTGTCACAATTAAAAGGATGCTTAGGACTATGCAACTACTATTGAAGGTGTGTCAAAGGATTCTCCCAACTTATAGCATCACTCACAATCTAACTAGGAAGGGAGCATTTAAGTGGACAAATACAACAGAGCGGGCTTTTAATAAATTCATGAAGACATGCAAAATTGCCTAATTCATATCACACATTATTAATTTTGTATTTTCATTATATGTATCCTTGATCGGTGCATAATGCATCATTTGCATCATTTGCATCACTAATTCCCCTTTTAACATCATTTTCCATCATTTTCACCTATTTCCTCTATTAATTAAATAATATTGAACTATTTAATCAATTCATCATATTTCACTAATTTTCCTCTTATTTTCCCTAATTAGATAATTTTAATTATTTAATTAGCCATAAATCTAATTTTTCTTCTAATGTCCTGTGATTAAATAATCTTAAATTACTTAATTATCTAATTGCCATCTCATTCATTTTGAATATTCCTTTTTAACAAAGAATATCCTAATCCTCCATAATTAAATAATCTTGAATTATTTAATTGTCTTAATTTCCCTCTCAAAGATATATTTTATGGAGGTATATTCCCATAGAATATTCTTTTTCAAGATATCCTAAAATATCTCATTCTTCTCATTCATTCTCATCCCTCCATTTCTTGATCTAATCTTCACCCTTCATTTCAAATATCCTCAACCGATTTTCCTAAAATTGTGGAGATATTTTGAGTTCAAATTGATCTTGATCCCTCATCTTCCTTTATTCACTCTCCTTCATGGGTCTTTGAGCTTTAATCTCAATTGTTGATCATAATTTTGAAAATCTATAAAACATCCTTCATTCCTCATTATCACACACCTAGATCATTTGAAAAACTTTGAGTACTTGAGCATAGCATTATCATTGAGAATTTTAGCAATTATCATCATCTAGGTCTTCATCGTCATGCTTTTGCAATCATGGGAGCTTCATGATCAAGAAATCCAACATACCATCACCATGAAAATAGATGCAAGGTTTGCACATTGTTTGTTTTCTTTGTTTTGAATTGATTTCCATTTACTATATGCTGATTTCTAACCATTTATGCACTCAATTTCATTTGTAAGTGGGGTTTGATCTTCTCTTGTTTTGGGTTTTTGATGATTCTAACCCTTGTTTAATTTCATTTCCACATTCCACTTTTTCCACTTTATTATTCAAAGAAGTAATGTGTTCATGTCCAGTGCTCATTGTTTCAAAAATTTCACTTCCTTTTGTATTGAAATGTGATGCCTTCAAGGAAGGCATTGTAACCATTTTGAAGCAGTGACATCCCATTGCTTTTGAAAGTATAAAACTAACAAAAAAAGAAAAAAATCCATTTATGATAAGAAGATGTTAGCAATCATGCATGCCTTAGTGAAGTTCAGATAGTACTTGGTGTCTAGAAATTATGTGGTCAAGATAGATCACAATAGTCTAAAGTGATTTCTTAATTAGAAACACTTGAATGAAAAAAAAAAAGTGTAAGCAAGTTACAAGCATGTAATTTTGATATTGAATATGTGAAGGGTAAGCATAATATAGTTGTTGATACATTATCTCGAATGCCTACTTTATGTTCTATTTTTTATCTCTGTTGATTAGGTCATCACCATCATATCTAAATATACCATGAATTATTTTGCTACTATCCTTTTAGATGAAAGGATATACGATGATAGGTTCAAAGTGGTGGAAGATCTAATTTTGCATAAAGAAAGGATATATTTGATCCAAGAATCAAAGATGAAGGAAAATATTTTAAGAGCCATACATAACACTTCATTGGTTGGGCATCTAGGATATTTCAAAACATACAAATGGATTAGAAAGAGATTCTCCTTGGAAGGAATGAAAGGGGATGCACTCAAATGTTTTAAAGTGGATGTCATATTATAGGACCTTTTGTGTTACATAAACAAACTTTATTTCTTTAAGTGGTGCCAGTAAAAGGATTGTGAGCAAGGTTGTTTGGAGGAAAAAAAGAAAGAATTTGAAGTTGTTTTTTGGAGGGAAAGTGGGCACTCAAGTGCCTATTTAATCTAAGTCAAAGATTAGAGACAAATACTTGCTTTTAATGATTCATTTATTCAAATATTTTGGACATCTTACTCATCTCTCATTTGATATTGGAGGATAAAACCCCTTGATTGTTGTAGCTAGATAGTGGATGAACCCCTAGTCCAACATTGTGCAATTCCATATAGGTATTATGTTTGAGCTGCAACAATCTATTGTTTGGGTGGCTTCTACAATGCCTAATTGCTAAGTAATAGGTGACTCTCTAACACTTAGAGTTTATAATCTTGAGGAAGCTCCTTTAGCACCATTGTTGTAGATTTACTATATTTTCAAACAATACAATTTGTTCTTTCTAGAAAGATTTGGTAATACTGAATTGATTGTAAGTTGAAATCATGCTAAATTATTAAGATTATCAATTATTGGGGGTGGCTATGTTAATTGCCACATTTCTAACGGCCTTAATTTATTTTTGTATATTATATTGAGGATAATATTTGTTGCGATAAATCTGGTTTTGAAGTAAGATGCAAACATTTGTGTTGAGTAGAGTTAAATCAATTAGATTTCACATATATTCTTATCATGGATAACCATTTTTCGAAGAATTAAGGACATCATTTAGTCAACGTTTTCATCTTATCCTCATCTTCCTATTTTTATAGATTAAATCAAACATTTAAACCATAGGAATGAGAAAAAAAATCAAGCATAGGCCATGTAATGACTAAAGAAGAGACTTATCTAATTAGAGGATGCAAGTAGTTACTAATTCATCCACTACGTAAAGATCTGAAAAACCCCTAATAAAAACTCCAAAGTCATTTCAATAGCCATTACTATTGAAGATAGAAATGGTGTTAACAAATCTCAAATGTAATGGAAGCTTCATGCTTCCAAAGGATTCATTAAATTACATTTTGTTTGGCCATGAATGTCTTGTGCAGATTATAATTTTGATGTAACCAACACAAATGTTTATGATTTTTATGTCAGCAATAGAGTTGCTTCAATAGTCACCCAAGGCTTGAGAAAGAATTCAAACCATTGATTTTCTAGGCATATTGAATAGAAAGATACTCTTTTCAAAGGGGAACAACTATCAACAAAATTAATTGAGCAAGAGTGGTTGCATTGAGATAAATAGAATACTTAGTCTTAAGATAAAACATTTAATGAATTAAGTGTGAAGCATTTATTGTGTAGTGACAAAAAATGTACTCCTTTACATTTTCTCACTTTGTTTGCCTCCCCTTAATTAATTGGACTTTATTAAGCCTTTAATTGACCCAATTATGCATTTAAAAGCCTAATTAATTCCGTTTTCTGAAAGGGGAACCTATATTAAACAATTGCAAACATTAATTAAATTTCCTTGGAAATTGAGTGTCTTGGATTTAGGTCCTATGATCCATTCACCCAAAGGCGAATGGGTCCTACTTATGTTTTGGATCTCAATTTTAAATATTTTTTTGGCAGCATTTTCATGATTCAAATTCAAATTGCAATTGTCGGCCTTTGATGTTTAATTGTCGGGAAATTATAAAATTACCTATAAATACAAGGTTATTTTATCAATCCAAATCCTAGAAGCTAGAAGAATTTTTATGAGACTTCACAAGAGAAAATAATATTGTCAAAAGTGTTCAAGAGTAGATTTTTCAATCTTCTACATCAACATTCAAGATCTAAAGCATCATGTCAAAGTTATTTGCATCTATGCATGTTTTTGGAGCTAACATTATGATGTAGGTTTCAAGCATTCAACCATCAAGATCAACATCCAATCAAGCCATTTCATACAAAATAAAATCCTTGGAGAGATGTATTAGACTTCAGTCCTCCAAGGGCAACCATTAAAGAGTTTGGAAAATTGCAACAAGCTAGTGTTCATTCATCATTCCATTTTATCATTTTTTCATTTCAAGGTTTAATTACCAAAATGAGGTTTGACCAAGGCAAACCCCTATTCACCAAAAATAAACAATTTTTCCCTCTCTTTGTCTATGTAGATTTGCAGGTGAAGAAGGATTGAAGATTTCTCAAAAGTGCAATTTTACAAAGTTGTTAAAGTTGTCACCAAAGTTGTCAAGCCACGAAATCTCACTTGCAGTATTTAATTTCGACTTTTCGATAGTAAGATTTGGAGGAATCAAGAGTGCAGATCTAGGAGCAGAGGATTGTGAAATCATATTTTGAACCCCTGTAGCAAGACCCATTTGTCCTAGGGTGAATATGTCCCAGGAAGAAACTCAACAACTTTTGGTGATAGGTACACATCAAATTTCCCTTCTCAAATCTGTCAAAAGTTTGTTGTTTTTGTTTCTATTATGCTTTAAATTGATGATTCAAGTTTCACATTGCATAATTGAGTCCATTTACTATTTTTAGTTTTTCTCCCCAAAGTGTTGTTCAGGCATATTTTACCCTGTCTTGTCATAAGGAAATTTGCAAGATCTCCAATAGGATTGACTCACCTAGGGTTGAAAGTCAATCCTACTTTTGGGGATCTTATTTCCTAATGAAATAAGGAAGATAGGTGCATCACCCCATTTCAATATATAGAAAGCCTCTTATTTTTCTACATTTCATAATGTACAAGAAAATCTTGCACCTCTAGGTAAGCAAGCCTCCTATTCATTTAGATGATTACCATACACCTCAAGCAACACATACAAATAGTTGGTGAAAAGAAACTCATTTGGCATATATCTATAATTTTTTTATTGTGTAGTGTAAGATTTTTTCAATTATTTGGTAATCCTTGGTATGCCTCAAGTGACCTTCCTTCAAGTTAATGTGTTATTTCCCTAGGTTTTCTAGATGATAGTTAATTAGTCCTAGCACACACAAACAAATCTAGCTAACAAGTTCTAAAGACTACTTCCTCTTGTGATGTTGAGAACAATATGAAGTAGCTATCTTATATCTTAACAAAGTTGCATTGTTAGGTATGGTGGCAATTGAACACTACACTTGACCCCAAATACCATCAACTTATTTACAATACCTTCCATTACAGAAACAGTGGCAACAATTTAGCTGTCCATTAGAGTACTTATAAATTGTTAATTGTATGGTGCATGATTTGTTCATTTCAAATGAACCTATTGATGGTCATAGAGAAAATTTATGGTACATATTTCTTATTTACACTATCTAAAAACTCTAGTTTGTTAATAAAAATAACAATTAGTTCATCTTGAAAAGGGAGAAATCGATATAGACCCATATGAAGCTCAAATAGTGAAGGAAGATGAGGTAAATGAATCAAAGGATGAGGATTGTATTAGCTTGCTTGGGGATCACAATAAATCTATGTAGGAATCCCCTGCTTTGTTGGGGTTTTGAGTTAATGAGTCTCAAAATCCTCCTATGAAGTCCTCTGAATGAAATTTGGAAGAAGATTGGACTCAATTTAATGGGAAACCCAAAAAGAAAAAATCAAATGTTGGAAGTGAACAAAAATGAGGGAGAACTTCTCAGAGGGAAACTCATGCTCGAGAGGTAGCTCGTGATGTGGCTTCGAGCAAACATAATTTTTTTTTGAT
Organism: Sequoia sempervirens; assembly: GCA_007258455.2. NCBI lineage: Eukaryota > Viridiplantae > Streptophyta > Pinopsida > Cupressales > Cupressaceae > Sequoia > Sequoia sempervirens. Next base: position 14,334,942 of record VDFB02047397.1, on the reverse strand, counting down.
GAATAGGCAACTATCTATATTAAATTAAGATAAAGATACATATTCACAAAAAAAGATGGGTGGTAAAAAGGCACACCCTGAGAGTCATATGGGCAACGCCCAAAAAAACCAAAAGATCACATGGGCTGAGCCCAAAAGTCCAAGATTACAAAACATATAACAAGAGGGCCATTAAGCGGCCAAAGCAGTGCCAACAGAGCCAGGAGGGTCTCTGTCATCCACGTTCTTCCCCCATACATCAGTGGGGTTTGGAGTGATGTTAGGAGGAGGACCCCAACCATCATCATCTTTTTCCTTCTCTTTATCTTTATCCTCGTGTCGGGGCGAGATTGGAAGTGCCAGACGTGGAAAAATTTTACCAGTATCTGGCCAACCAGAGCTAGAAGCGGGAGGGTCATCAGAGGACCACCCGAAACCGCCACTGCCACTCTTCGAAGCACCACCAGAAGGCCACCCCTGGCTAGCCCGTGGCGAAGGAGAGCAAATTTATCGAGGAGTGTGAGAATCCCACCGAAGCGAAGGCTGAGAGCAGGGACGCGTAGAACCACTCTGTTGCTGGCTCCGAGAGGGTGACTAGCCGCGAGAAGAGGTGGGCGAAGCGGGCACCCGAGAAACAGTACATGGGGCATTGCCCCAATGATCCAACAACACTTGCAGCTGAGCAACTTCCAATGCAACTTTGTTAGCTTGCACCTGAACCTGTAAAAGCACGTTAGAACAAATAATAGCTTTAGCATATAAAGATACATTAATATCCATTTGAGAATGAGCAAATATGTAGGCATTTCAGTCTTTCCAGATATTGAAGAGAATTTCCACCCTGAAAGTGTGCCAAAGCTGAGCGAATTTAGCAGGAATTCTAGGAGAATCTCCCAGCAGGACCATATGCTAAGAGAAAGGCTCTAGCCTAAAGGGCCAAAAGAAGTCATGAATCCAAGTCTAAAGTTGTTGAGCTCTAGGACAAAACCAAAAAAGATTCTCAAAAGTCTCAGCTTGCCCACAAAAAGGGCAACGAGGGTCCTGGACCCCTAGGTGAGCAAAGCCGAGAATCCACGGGCAAGCCTTGGAAAAGAATACACCAAGAAAAGTGGGAAAGTTTCAACTCAACAATTGTAGACCAAATGGAAACAAATATTTTATGCCAGACATGAGCAGGAGATTGAAGAAGCCACTTTTGGTTCAAACTCTGAATCATAGGAAAGTGTGGTGAAAGCCACTTGTAACCAAGCTGAGGCTTATAATTCCTTAAAGGGGTGTTTGGATACCACTTTCAATCTTTCCACCAGGGTTTGGTCCCATGAATTCTACCCTTATGAAGCATTTCTACAGGAATAGCATTCACCAGACTATCATAAGTAGCACAGTCCTGGATATGAAGCCTGTACAAGGAAAAAAAATATTTGCATGACATGATAAGCATTGTGGGTGTATGAAATAATTGGTCTGGATACCCTTCTTGTGGAATCTGAGTGCCTTAAGCCAAGGTGACTTAGCCAACGACCAAACATTGCAAGCAAAAAGAGGCAACCACCAAATATTCTACTAGTTGAGTGAAAGCCCATCACGAAAACCAAAGCCAGCCCAATGGAGCTAGGGCTTGACAGCCTCCCAGGCTCGCCAGTTAATTTTGGCCACAAAAGTCCCAACAATTTGGATTGGTTCCTCCGTGACCAGAAGGGTTTGAAATCCAATCACCTTCTAGGTGGGTCTATGGATAGGAAAGCTTGATTGAATAAAATGCCTGAAAAGAATTTTTTAGGCCTTGTCCCCAGTGAGGGCACAGATAATCCATTTAACACATAAAGCAATCCCTTGCTGTTGAGTGGAGAGCAACCCAAGTCCTCCAGAATCTCTGGGAAGGCAGCAGAATTCCTAAGCAACATGGTGAAACCCTTTGTGGGATTCAGAGGAGGCCCAAAGAAAATCTCAGAGCAACTTTTCAAGCTTTCCGTAGGCAGCTTTGGAAGGGGCCCAACAGGAAGAATAGTAGACATGGGTAGCTGCCAAAACTTTGGAACACACCTGAAATTTCCTCGCTAGAGAGAGGGGCTTAGTAATCCAGTAAGCAAGCTTCTGCTCGACTCTGGAGAGTACAACTTGCCAAAGCTCAGTCGGGGATGCCTGGAAAGCAAAGGGGATGCCCAAAAACTAAAAAATCTCTCTTGGCCCAATCCACTTCCAATCATACTGCTGCAACCAAGCAGGAGAAGGCAAGATAGATTGTCTATAGCACAAATTTTTGTGTCACTGAATGGCAGAACCAGAAGCAAGACATAAGATGTTAAGACAATCCTGGGCCACTTTAATAGTATCTTCTTCCTCCAGGAGAGTGAGGAAAGAGTCATTAGCAAAATGGCCATTAACCACATGAGCCTAAGAGTTGGGTAGAGAGATGCCCTTGACACGCTGCTAGGAAACTGCGTTAACCAAAAGGTAGCCAAATCCATCAGCAACAAGCACATACATAGAGAGGGCAAGCGAGCACCCTTTCCAAATGGAACGAAAGAGTCCAAAGGAAAAGGATTGACGACCATTAATGGTGATGCAAGCAAAGGCATCCGCAAAGAGTATTCAAACAGTTTAAATGAAGTTAGGCCCAAAACCCAAAGCTTGCAACATAGCAAAAATAAAAGGCCATTCAATATGGTCATAGGCCTTTGCAAAGTCAATTTTGATAAACATGGTTTTTTGGTTTGAACGCCTGGCCCATTCCATGCCTTCCCAAACATCAATAATATTGTCCAGAATAAACCTGGATTTGATAAACCCAGTTTGTTTTGGGCACACAATATGAGGTAAAAGATGGTGGATCTTCAGAGCCAAAGCCTTGGAGATGATCTTGTAGGAGACATTGAGAACCGTGATAGGTCTCCAGTTGCAAATGTCTTTCGAGTCACCAGACTTAGGTATGAATTTTATATTGCCTTTGTTTATTAGGTTACCTAGAGAATTAGCATGAAAAGCCTCTAAGTAAACGTGATGTAGATCTTGCCCAATATAGTCCCATAGGGCCTTGTAGAATTCACAAGGGAACCCATCAATCCTTGAGGCTTTGTCATCAGCCATGGAATGGACAGCCTCTTTGAGATCATCAATTGTTAACAATTGATCCAAAAAAAAATTGGGTTGAGGAAAGCCTATTTGGCACCACAACAAGGCAATCCTGAAGGGCTTGCCATCACACAGGCGTGGGTTCCTGTGCAGTGAAAACCTGCCCATAATGACACACAAAGGCCTTGAGAACGTTAGGAAGCTCAGAAATCATCTAAACACCATCTTTAATTTTTTTAATGCCTGAGGACAAGTTTGGCACACAGAGCCAAAAAAAACTCTATGGAGGCACGATCACCAACTTTTAACCAATGTAACCAAGCTTAGATTTGCGCACCTCTGGCAACATAATTATCTGCAACTTACTTTTTCTGCCTTAATTCCGCCACCCTGACTTGCAATGATGGAGAAAAAAGGCTGGCTGCCAAAGCCTTAGCAGTTGAGTGGAGGTCAGCAGTGGTAGCCTCATAAGACCGCCGATGAAAGTTAGCCAGTTGGCACCCATAAATGCGCAGAAATCTAGTCGTGCGAGTGATAGCATCATTCCACCAAGTAATCCAGCCTGTATGATGTGCTGGCCTGCACTCCAGATTCCAGACTCTGCAAATGTGGGCCAGGGTAGGCTTGTGACAGAGTAAAGACGTGTTTAGAAAAAAATGATTTTTACATGTGCGAGGCTATCGAGTCTCCCATTCAATGCGAAAAGAAATGGGGAAGTGGTCTGAAAAAGTCACATCCACTAATGGCTTAACCAGGAGAGAAGAGTTGTCAAAAGAGAAAAAAGATTGAGTCGAGATCATGGCACAATCAAGGCACTTAAATATTATGTCAAAATTGGCTATGTAATTACACCAAGTGTGCCAGAGAATGAGAATGGCAGCAACCAATGTTGGGATCAAAGAGCCCCAATTTATTGTGCATGTAAAACCATGCCTCCCTTTCACCAGCTATCCATCTAAGTGGTAAGGTGCCATCTTTGTCATACGCCATCTCAACCATATTGAAATCCCCACACAGTAACCAGGTAGCTACTGGTAATGAATCAACAATCCAGTGCCAGAGCAAAGAACGTTCCACAACATATTATTAGAAGCATAGATATTAATAATCCCAAAGGAATGATTATCAATGTTGAGAAGGATCCAGACGAGCCGATGAGTGGGATCAGACCTGTGGTCGACCACACAAGAGTGCCATCGTGGGGACAAAAGGGTGATAGCTCTGCCACGCCCAACATCATGAGCAGTACAAAACATTTTACTGGCTGACCAAATAGAGCGACAAGCCGTAGCAAGCAAAAAACCATAAATTTTAACTTCTTGGAGACAAAGCACTTCAATACCAGAATACTTACACAAGGTATCCCTGATAGAATACTTTCTGGAGAGGTCTGTTAGACCTTGAACATTCCATGAGAGGAAATTCGTGAATGAAACTCCTCCATATTTTCGAAGCCCGGTTCCCCATCATTCAGAGAAGAGAAACGATTCTACCAAAATTCTGGTGGAACAAACCCAATTTGGATGGAAGGAGAGGAAAACCTCTGCTTTTCTTGAACATATTCCCCTTCTTCCCTAGGAGGAGAAGGGTTGTGAGACCGTTTTTGAGCTCCTGTCACAGGAGGAGAAACATTCGGCTGTGTTAGCATGATAGCAACAAGCTGAGGCATTGCCTTTGGCCTAGGCTGCGGCAGAACATAATTAGCTCCAACATGAGCTTCCTTCCCTTTTATTGAAGGGTTTGAACCAACTTTCGCTAGTTCAAAGGCCTTGGGGGCCGACCCAAAACCAATGGACTTATTCTTGTGGTTCGTAACCATAATCCATTTCTCATCAAGTTTGGTAGTAGAAGCATCCGCCGGACAAAGCTTTTCAACATCTCGTCTTGGAGAAGGTGTACAAGGCACTGCCAAAGGGCAATCCTTGATCTTGTGGTTTGCAGACTGACACCTATAACATGTGTTGGGTAGATTAAAATAAGTAACCTTCTAGGTATGTCAGAGAGCTCCAATTTGGATATCAATGGAGTCTTTCAAATCTTTGGAAAGGTCCACTTCCACACAAACCCTTTTCTAGGGTCGGGCCTGAAAGAACCTATCTGGCTCAATGCAAATAACCCTCCCCAGTGAGAAAGCTATATGATTCAAAAAAGGCACACAAGGCAAGGGTTAACAAGGAAATTCAATCCAGACCTGAACCCGCAACTTGGTGTCATCCGAGACAGCAAAGTTTCGAGTCGATGCCTGGAAAACTAACAAAGAAGACTAGACATACCAGGGACCATGGGCTAAGATAGCCTGGACATGATTGACTTCCGCAAAGCAGAACAAAATGAAACCCTTGGTTAAATTTTGGACCATGTCAAGGCGGACCCCATGAGGGACCCAAGCCTTACTAACTCACTCTTTAAGCACACTTTCAGGGGGATTTCTGCTAACAAAATACCCAACAAGGGTGTGTTGCTCAAGCCATTGACAAGCAGTATCAAAATCTGGTAAAGTCAAAACCACATCAGTTGGTCAATCAGAACACTTACCTCGTGAAAGACTTTCAAAACAAATTTTTGGGGACGTTTGTTCAAAGGAGGAGCCATTGAGCAAAGTCGACAAACCGCTAACACCAACACAAACTATTGGGTTAGAGTCGGTTGAAGGCATATTAAAACACAAAAACCGCATTAAATGTGGTCGTACACACAGGACAAAAGGAGTTTCCTGCGCTAACGTAGTATGACGCAAGAGGGGCCAAGAATGACCACAGACAACACAAAACTCTAGCAAAGTCCATACACCTTCCACGCAGGAGCACACCAAAAATAAACATAAAATTTTGGATTGCCTTTTGGGGAAAAAGAAAGAAAAGAGATGATGATATTGGGGGCTTGGCTTCCTGTTGTCAGTGTCAAGGTGATACTGACCATTATAATGTTTACAATGAAGATATTGTCTTGGAATATTTGTGGGTTGAATATCCCTGTTAAGCAACATTTAATTAAATGTATTATTGATCTCAAAATTGACATATTGCTCCTCCAGGAAATGAAGATGCAACAGTCCACTTTTGACCAGATTGTTAAGAACATTTGGCCTTCTGTCGACTACTGTGTTAGTGATGCAAAAGGGGCTTCTGGTGGAATTGCCACCATGTGGAATTCTACTAGGATAAAAGGTGCCAAAGGAATCTATTGTGAAAACAGTCTAATGACCTCAATGGAAGATCTAAATACTTTGATTAAATGGAATCTTGTTAACATTTATGTTCCTAATTCTAGGGCTTCTAGTGTTTAGCTTTGGGATTCTTTATCCTTTATTATTTCTAGTAGACATGCAAACTATTGGATGCTTGGCGGAGATTTTAATATGCCTATGTTTCCTTTAGAGAAATTGGGGGTTTGGAGGATTTCTATGATAACATGGTGGACCTTGTTGATTTTCTTTCCTCTCAAGGTCTTATGGATGATGAACTCCAAGGTTTCTTTGTTTACGTGGTCCAATAGGAGACATGGAAGTAATCACATTCAAGTTAAATTTGATAGGTTCTTAATTTCTAATAGTTGGAATATTTTGCCTAAGCTTACTTTATTTGTTCTTCCTAGAACAACCTCGGATCACAATGCTATCCTTTTGGATTGGGAGGAGGTTGTGGAAAAAGGTCCCTTTCCATTAAGATATGAAATAATATGGAATTCTCACCTTGAGTTTAAATATTTGATTAAAATTTGGTGGAATCTCTCATGTCAAGGTGCCCCAATGCACTGTTTAGCTCAAAAATTAAAAAGGGTTAAAGAAGAGGTTAAAGGTTGGAATAAGGTTTTCTTTGGCAATACTTTTCACAAGAAGAATATTTCAACCAACGTTAAGGAGATTTAGGGAAGAATGGAGGGAGGAAATAATGATGTGGAAACTTGTGTTAAAGAAAGGGAATTGTGTATGGAATGGACTAAACTCTCAAAGATGGAGGAAATCTTCTATAAACATATGAGAATTCAGTGGTTAACTGAGGGTAATAGAATTACAAAAAAAATCATTAGTCCACCATGAAACATAGAAAAAGGAATAGAATAATATCTTTGGTTAATGAAGATGGCTTTGTCCTTACCGAAGAAAATGATATTGCAAATGTTTCTTTTTTTAAAGAAACCCTTGTTGATTTTAATTTGGATTTCTCTGACTTGGAAGAAATTATTGATATTATTCCAAATTTGCTCTCTAATCAGGACCTTAAGGAGTTGGGGAAGTTTGTTCAGATACAAGAGGTCAAAAGCATAGTGTTCTCTTTTGGAGCTTATAAGGCTCCAAGGCCTAATGGTTTCCCTCCTACCTTCTTTCAAGATTTTTGATAGGCAATTTCTATAGACCTCCTAAATGTTGCTAGGGATTTCTTCAGATCGAGAAGATTGTTAAACCAAATAAATTATGCCTACATAGTGCTAATCTCAAAGAAAGATGATACTTCTTCTCTGCAGGATTACAGACCTATAAGCTTATGTAATATTGTTTAGAAGATTTTTTTTCTAAGCTTATTGTCAACAGGTTGAAGGTGGTTCTCCACACAGGATGATTTCACCCAATCAAAAAGGGTTTGTTAGAGGTAGAAAGATTTTAAATGTTGCCTTGGCTACTCATGAATATATTCACTCTATGGAATTTAGCAAGAAACCAGGTATGGTGCTTAAACTAGATATTTCTGAGGCTTATGATAGAGTTTCTTGGTAATTCCTTATTTTTGTTTTGTAGAAGTTCAGGTTTAAATATAAAATTTTGAATTTGATCAAAACTTGTGTCACCACCCTGAAGTGTTTTGTATTGGTGAATGGTGTTCCAAAAGGGTACTTCTCTTGTAGGAGGGGTCTAATACAAGGTGACCCTCTCTCTTCGTACTTGTTTATAATTGTGGCCAAAGTTCTTGGGAGGAATCTCCAAAAAAAATTGATCAAAGACTTCTTAAAGGGGTGAAAGTTACTTCTTCTTTTCCTCCCGCTTCCCATCACAATTTGTGGATGAAACTATTCTTTTTGGAGAAGCCTCGGTGGTTGAGGATACTCACTGGAAATCTATTTTGGAAGACTATGCAAAAGCTTCAGGATAATACATCAATTATATGAAGAGTAAGTTGTATTTCTTTAATGTGGATTAGATGGTTAAGGAAAGAGTTATAAGGATAATAGGATGTCAAATTGTTGTTCTATTGACTACATATATTGGTCTACCTTTAATTTATAAAATGTCGTCAAATAACTACTAGAACAACATAATTGAAAGGATACAAAAGTTGGTTGGATGGAATCCTTAATCAAGCTAGTAAACTTCAACTCCTCAAGGCTTCCCTTCAAAACATTCTTGTTTAAGTTTTCTCCCTTTTTAAAATCCCTGCCTTCATTGCCAATAAAATTGAGCAAATTCAAAGGAAATTCCTTTAGACTGGGACAAAAAAGAATTCTAGGATGGCTCTAGTGAGTTGGGAAAAAGTTTGGAGGCCATGGTATTAGAAGATTGAAATTTTTCAATAAGGTCCTTCTTGCTAAAATTGGATGGGAACTTTTTTTAAAGAGTTAAAGATTGGGTAGAAATTTTGAAAGCCAAATATCTTGATAATGATGACCAAGGGAGCTTCTTGCACTCCTTTGATCTTCCAAATAGTTCAGTGATCTAGAACAACTTGGTTAAAATCAGGAGTAAAATAAAACAATGGATTAGAAGGAGAGTTGGCAATCGTTTGAATATGTTTCTGGGATGATATTTGGAACAATAGTCCTACTCTATCTTCTTTTAATCAGCTCAATCAAATTAAGGAGAAGCTAATTCGAGTTAATGGTACGTATCTTAATGGTTATATTGATTGGGGAGGCAAAAAACTGATTTGGAATTTTTTTTAGGAACAGCTAACTGGGGGAAAAGGGGAGGAAGACAACAAGGGTGGGAGACTGATATTCAGTTGCTAAGAAATCATATTGGAGACTGTTTATTCTTTGCTCATAATAAGGAGGATGAATGGATCTAGAGAAAACTTCCTTCTAGGCTATTCTTGGTTAAATCTGCTTATGTAATGATGGAATAGCCTTTTCTTCTTCCTATCAATTTTGATTGGAATTAGGTGTGGAATCCTAAACTTATCTCTAAAATCAATTGTTTCTAGCGAGTTATTGTTCATAGTAATATCCTTACTAATGATAATCTTAATAGAAGATGATTTCAATTTATTAATAGATGTTCCCTTTGCTATGAGGATGTTGAGAATATAGAACATCTGTTCTTATATTGTTTTTTTCTACGTAAGGTTTCTCTTGGTTGATTGGGTGTTTCCCTACTCTCTTAAAGATTTTGTGATTAATTAGAAAAATTGTCCTTTCTCTCATCCAATTATTTCAGATATGTGGAGACAATCCTTCTTTTGTTTCTTAAGGGTTATGGAAAGAAAGAAACAATAGAATTTTCAAGGATCAAAAGAGAAACAACATGGATGTGTTTGAGTATAAAACAAGAAGTGCAGGAAAACATAAACATTGTAAGTTATGGATTTTCTAAATTGATGTCATATTATGGAGAGCCTAGAATAAAACAAAAATGGGGGATTAATAAATACTTAACCAAGTTAAGTTTGACAAAAATATTGTGTAGAAGAAAAACTAGATGGCTCCCTCCTGAGGAAGGATGGATAAAACTGAATTTTGATGGATGTTCTAAAGGTAATCCAGGAATAGTTGCTACGAGTGGAGTGATTAGAGATCACAAGGGATACCTAATTGAAAGATTTGCCAAGAATTTAGACACCTATACTAGTAATATGGTTGAAGCTACTGTTGCTTGGTGGAGTATAAAGAGGTTAAAAGAGAGAGGCTTTAACCAAGTTATCATAGGAGATTCTAAGATGATTACTGATATTCTAAAGGGAGATTCTTCTATGTTGTGGATGATAAGAGATTTGATGGAAGACTACAAAAACTTGATTGGGAACTTCCTTCAGTCCAAGATAACTCACACTTATAGGGAAGGTAATATGGTTGTTGATGCAACGTTAAAGAAGGCATTTATTGCCCTAATTGGGTTCATTGGGACTTTGATCAAATCGCAACAAAATAAAAGGTTATTTCCAATGAAAGGTTTGCTACTAAAGGGACTTTACTATTTGTAATAATGATAATCAAGGTTTGGCCTCAAGGAGGAAGAGGGGATTTGATGTTTATCACATTGCTAAAACTACCAAAGATGTTAATCCTTTACATATCAAAGGTAGGGAGCGAAATACTATTTCATTGAGGATGGAAGTATTATGTATCAGAAAGGGATGGGGACTAGAAATTATAGAATCGATTCAAATTTGAATACCTTATTGTGATTATGAGAAAAAGGGTGTCCTTATAATCATTCTTTATAAGGACGCGAAAGGGATGTTATATCTCCCTTCAAATCCTAAAGATACTTTGGAAAGATGTTATAATGCACATGTATGATAATCTAATTTTAACACGAGTCCTATGTCAATTCCCATTAATGTTCTCTTGAGGATGATTAATATGTATGAGTTTAAAATAATTGTAGTACTCCTAGTTACTACATTCATGACAAGTGGAATGATAATCAGAAAAAAAAAATAATAATAATAATAATTGTTACCCGACTCATACTACGACATGTGATTTTTCCTTTTTAAGTAGCAAATTTTCCTCTCAACAATATCATAGTGGCCTAATTTCCATTTTCTCCCTACATTAAGGTGACTAGTTTTTTGGTCAAACTAGTGTTGAGGTAGGTTCCCAAGTGAAAAATTGGTGACCTGAGCAAATGCTTTGAACCTCTTTCTTGCATTCCATTACAGCAAAATGTTGAGTTGTGGCAGATTTTTGAGGCGGCTGATCTAACACCCTTCTTCCAAGCAATGCAAGTGTATAATGATGTGCTTCCAAATTCTATAATTCATGGAAGGGTGGACAGGTTTCTATTGGTGGTCTCCATTTCTCGGTGACCCCACAAGTCATTGCGGATGCAACGAGGTTAAGATGCAAGGGTATTAAGGTGGCAAAGGTCAGTAATAGAAACTATCAAAGGTTCATTAATAATTTCTTTGAAAAGAGATAAAAACCTGAAAGATTTCAAAATGGCTTCAACAGAGAGAAACTGTTTGCGCCTATTAGCCTTGTAAGTCTTCATGTAATGTGATATTTCATATTAGCCTTGTAAGTCTTCATGTAATGTGATATTTCACTTTAGAAAGCAGATTCAAAACTATTCAAGGGTATCAATTCCCTTTACTAAACCATATTCGCCATAAAGAGAGAATAAATATCCCTTTGTGTTTTTCCCTCCACCTTTTGCATTGATAAGGGGGCTTCTCATCCCCTTCAATAAAGTCTCATCTTAACTCTTTATAAATATGTGATTTCTACCACCCCGCAGTCGTGCCCTACCTCTTCTGTCAAACCCTTCCAAATTAAGATGATTGAAAGTATACCCCATATGTCTCTTAAAAACCCCTCTCCGAGGACTAAGCCAAAACATAAAAAAGGTATTGTGAAAAATGTTAGTATCGGCTCTCCTTTGAAGAAGAGTTGTTGAAAATTACTCCTCAAAAAAGGGAACCCCTTTATACCCACATGCATCCAAAAAGAAAAATTTGGGTTCCTTGTATGTCTAGGGCCAAAGGGTGAAACAATTGAGATAATTGATGATTTTGAACTTGGTCAAAAGAACGAAAAAAATGGAGGTGCGAGAGAAAGAAGATATGTCTGTCTGGCTAGTGCAGGATACTGGAACAAAAGCAAGGATAAAAAAGCTTTATCTTTGAAGAGGAGGTTAAGGATTCCTCAAATGAGGAGTTCTTTCCTTACTGTGAGGAGGAAAGCCCGAAACACAATATGTAGATGAGGAAGTTCAAGAGGTCAAGGTCAATATGGAAGAGGACAGAAGATAACGAGGCAGTGAATTCTGAAGAGGTCAATGTAGTAGAAATCAATGAGATGGAGATGGGTCAAGAAGATGATTATGTTAACAATGATGATGAGAGGGAGGAAATTGGTCAAGAGAAGAGACTGCTTCAAGACCTTAAAGATCAGATAAAGGATAATGTTATGGTTCTGGAAAATAATTATGGTAGCATTCTTTTCTATAACAGGTGGCATGATATAATGTGTTGTTTTTGGACCTCTAAGGCCAGTCTAAGATCAAAAAAACTTAGGAAGATGGGCAAGAACCAACAGGGTGATTCAAATTTAGAATAACAAGGAAAACACAGAAAAAGATTGGAAGGACTCACTCGTTATGCTTGAGGAGAACTGGGACCTTATAAATGATCCAAGGAGTGATGTTGTTCAATGTCTTCTTGTTCCCTTTTTTGCCATGCTTAATGTATATCACTGGCCTGTGCCTAGTTTGATCTTGCTTGCTTTTTTACATGTTCTTGCTCTTAGTGTGGCCTACGTGCCTCCTTAGTTTGTAGGTGTTGGTTGGTCGTGCCCATTGGACCATTTTGTTTTATGTCTATGCTGTTCTGTTTTGTACTTTGGATCAGAGCCTCCTCAGTGCTTTTTAATCAAAAACAACGAGTCTATAGAAAGAATTTCATTTTTACAATAACTCATTGTTAAAGAGGTTCTCATATACTGTCTGTTAACAATTTAGAGAGAAATTACTGTGTAATTTCTAACATACTCTAACATAATGAAATGCATACAAACACCAGATGTTTTGAAATGTCATGTCACTAATCCAAGATAAGCACTGCCATCACTAATCCCCTACTCAATTACAACCTCGACAATAGATGATATTAAAAGTTAACAGATCCTATTCAATTCGCCTGCTCTGGCTTTCTACTTAGCACTTGTGTCGTTGTCTACAATACGTACCTACCCTTACAATATATTCAATAGCTCTCTAGAGAAAACTTGAAAGTGTTCTTCCATAATTGACGGAAAGATAGATTCCACCAAATCGACCAGTGACACCAGGCACTAACTCCAAACGGTTACATTTAATCCATCCACACATCTTCCAATAGTAACAAGTACATGTAATCTTATTTGCTAACATATAATTCAACATCAGTCTACTATTACAGGGGCATAAAGCTTTAAATCTACAGTATCAGAACACTACAACTATAGTTATGTAAAATATATTAGACTAAACACTATCTCTAGAATGGCTAGAAGTAATGCCAGTTACCCCATCATGGACGGGTATACCCTTAACCAATTCATCAGATACTCAACTTTCGTACCTAATGTATACTCCGTATACGTGCATACATTCCTTCAAAGATGATACTGGCAACTTGCACCTCATTTATGATTACAAATAGCAGAACCTAAACAATAACTTCAAGCATTCAGGTTTGAATCCCTAACGAAATTACTTTTGGAGGAACAATTCCAACATAGTATCACATCGCAAGTGTTCATAGTAAACTTAAATTGAAGTCTGCGCACCCATCTGATGACCATTAAAACAGATAATAACTTCCATTCACCACATTAATGTTAAACCTAATTCAATATTTATCTGCGACATTGACAAATCATAATTCTTATTACATTGATGACTCGTACTAATAAGACCTTAAAACATTTTGATTTTTTTTTTCGACAACAATTTTAATCAAAATTTGTTTAGAAATCCATACAATAACTAAAATCATATTCCCGTGATTAAACTTCTCAAAGCTTCTAAATGCTTATAATGTCCCTTAAAGAATCACTTAAACAATCAGCTCATGATCGTGGCTTCTCCTTTTTCTCCTTAAAAAGAGCTAACAATGATACACCAGACACCTTAACAACCTTAAACCGAACTCCAGGAATATCTCCCACAGCATGCCCTTTTCGCCCAAATCCAGCAATCAGCACCTCATCATTTTCTTCAATGTAGTTCAAACAACCATCGTTGGGAACAAATGCAGCAATCTTCTTTCCATTCTTGATAAGCTGAACTCTTGCACACTTTCGAATAGCAGAGTTAGGCTGCTTAGCCTCAATACCTATTTTCTCGAGGACAATGCCCTTGGCGTGAGAAGAACCAGCAAAGGGTTTCTTCCACTCATTACCAAGATGGCTCTTCTTGTAAGCCTTGTCTGCCCACAGCTGCTTCCTTCTGTGGTTCTTCAGCTTACGACCTGCTCCCATACCCCTTGTCTTCCCCATATTGGCTCAATTGATATCACTTCAGACGCTGCAACTATAAATCAACCTTGCTGTGCCGATCAGAGGTCTGGCCTTATCTTCCTTGCCTGACCTAAAACATTGACGAATCATAATAAGATAAAGAGTACCTTCATGCATTCACCAGATTCATATTAATGCTGGTTCTGCACTACCTAAGATATTGACTAATCACACTTCTCATCGTAAGAAGACCTACAACATTGATGACCATTACATTAAAAGAGTAACTTCAAACATTTACTTACATCAAAATAATAACTCGAATCAAGATCTGCTCCCATATGACCATTAAAATAAAAAGTAACTTCAAACATTTATTTACATCAAAATAATAACTCAATCAAGATCTGCTCCCATATGACCATTAAAATAAAAAGTAACTTTAGAAATTCACCAGATTCATGTTAAACCTAATTCAACATTATCTAACACATTGACGAATCATACTTATCACTGTAATAAAACCTAAAACATTGATGACCATTAAAATAAAATGCAACTTCACGCATTCACTACATTCCTGTTAAACCTTACCTAAGACTGACGAAACATTCTTCTCTTTGTGAAAATCATTAACGAATCATATTTTTCATCAAAAGCTAGCTTTCCTATGAAGAGACCGCAGCACAAACTTAAAATAAATTCCTAGAAAGTAGAATCTGCAACAGCCTATACTCATATAATAGATACGTGACAATTCTGCTAATAAATATATACGTGACAGTTATACTTTCATAAAACAGCAAAAAGCACAATACTGTTTACAAAAACAAGAGCACAAAAATCGACCAATCTAACTGGAAAATACAAGCTTAAAACAAATCAAAATCTCATTTTTCTTCCAGTTACCAATTAGCTAAACATTTCAGTAAAATTGACAATTTAACTGAACTTTTAGATCCCATAAATCAGTAGGAATATATCAGCTCCAATATACAAAAATCTTGTCCAATAACTGCACAAAATGCTCAGACGAACATTATAATTAATTATCTTTGTTGACTGCTTACAGCATATGTTTCTATGCAGCTGCTTAGAGTTCAAGTTGTTTTAAGGCTCAAGTGGTTGCATATAATTTTCTTTTATTACCATATAATTTCTTTGTCTACCATAATTAATCCGTAATATAATAATATGTACACTTCTAAAATAGTGAAGCAGCAGGGATATAATTTTTGAAAGGTCAGTTGTAAGTGAAGAGGGGAGGCTCTGAGTCATAAATTTGCTGCTAAGACTGCACATGTTTCCTTTTTCATTTGTATAATCTTTTAATCTTATAAGTTAAGACAATGCATAATTTGGAATCTTCTCTTAAAATAGAGAATGCATAGTTTGCAATATTCCCCTAAAATGTAGAGAAGCCATAGTTTAGGATTTTAAGCTCAGCTGTAGGTGGAATCGAGTACTCGGTTACAAAATATAGGTTTTTTGTAGATTAAAACATTCTCAGTATAATTGGGGGAAATAATTTGAAAGTTCAGCTGTAGGTGCGCTCAAATAATAGCTAATTACAAAAGAGAGTTTTTTAGTAGACTTTAAACATTCTCACTATAGTTTTGAATGTTTGAAAATAATGCAGACAGCAATATTTCAACTTTAAAAGTTCAACTGTAGGTGGGCTCAAGTTATAGTAGTTACAAAAGATAGTTTTTTCAGTGGAGTTAAATCATTCTCACTATTGTTTGAATATTTGTAAATAATGCTTAACAGAAATATTTCAATATACCTATGGTATTAGGTAAATATAAAACTATATAAAATGCTAAAGCTATTTCCCCTTTGAACCAATATTGTGTATTTTGGGCGTCAAGTGATTACACTGTTCACAACTTAATAATCAATTTCAAGTTAACAAAACTATCCTCGTAGATCCTATCCCCACAAAACAAGACCAATTTCTACTCCTGGCTTCATATCCTGGCTAGCATGTTGCTTAACATGATACTGAGTTGTGCAGCTTGCTTCACAATAGCCTTTCTCTTTAGTGTTGAAACATTGTGTGCAATTTCAGCACAGTAATCTTGTTATGCATCATCAAAAGGTCCAGCTCTCTAGCATTGTGTACCACAAATTTTTTAAAGTCAGAAGGCAAGTAGTGCTTGGTTTTCTTGTTGGATCCATAACCAATGTTGGGCAAAGGGTGCATCCTTTGAATTTTCTTCTTATTCACAAATCAATACCCTTTGGTCTACGCCAGCTCTCCTTGACAGTAATCCTGCAATTACTCTGAGGCCTCTTACACCTCTTCACATGATTCTTGACAATCTTCTTGCTTAATAGAGGCTGAGGCATTGGCATCTTTGATTTGCTTTGCTTGCTTGCTCTCTACAAGAGTAATAGTTTACTATTTTGAACACCAAGAGTTTGATACATACATCTCAGCAAAAGAATATTAGTAAAACCTAAAGGTAACTACATCCCACAAAAACTTCACCCATCTATATGGTTTCTGTACTTTTGCAACATTATTCCAAAATGTTGCCTAAAATACTTTACATCGAAAGATAGTATATGTTTTCTGTATTTTCGACACCTTATCCAAAATGGCCTAAAATACTTTGCATTGAAAGATGACCAGAGCATTAAAAACAAAACATGGGGTATCAAAAAACATTTGGAGCTTAAATTTGACAATTCAAAAAGAAAGCACTTTAGTAAGGAAAATAATTGAACAGAATGTTATACAATTCTGGAGCCACCTTGAAAGTACTTTAATTATTACTCCAAAAGCCTTCCCCAACCTCTTTAATAAAACATGTTTCTGATAACATGTTATATCTCCTCTTCTTTACTAAGACATGTTTTCTATTTATTGACAACATTACTCGACAAGAAAAACTCTCCAGAAAGCAACATTGTCAACAAATTGAAACATGCAATATCAGAGAAGAAATTTTTGCAAAGCACAACTTGCAAACAGAGCTTAAGACCTCCTCCTAGTGCATCTGCAGAGCTGTGTCTTATCAAGTTACAATTCAAATTTCAGAAAATCACTAGAATTAATACTTGCACAGACTGAATACAACTCTGAATAAATTTAACAGATGGTATGCCCCTAGACAAGTGACTTTGCAGAAAGGATAACCCTCAGCGAGCAATTTTGAAAGAGGGCCATTTAAGTTTGACTGAAAAGATACCCCTCAATGTGAAAGTTTTATAAGAAAAAATAACACTGAATAACTGCATTATGTAATTGAAAAGATTTTTGACAGGTAACTTTGCAGAAAGGATAACCCTCAGCAAATGATTTTTGACAGAATACCATTGCAGTTGAATGAAAAGATACCCCTCAATGTGAGTTTAACAAAATAAATAACACTGAACGAATTTGATTGAAGGGATTCTCCTCAGCAAGCTACTTTGACAGAAAAGTTAAACTTCAGCGAGAGACTTTAACATATTCCTTGGTCATGGCTACTAAGCTCATCTCCACTAGTAACAAGGGGAGATAACCAGTTTTAAAAAAAAATGAAAAAATTGCAATTATTATTTATAAAAAAATAAATTAAGAAATAGCAATCTTTTCATTGTTAAACAAATATACCTTGAGAAACAAGAAAACTAAAAGTATAATGAATGAACCAAAAGATGCATATCACAATGCCATTCAGATACCCACAAGCATAAAGATATCTGGAGGCACAAGTGCAACAAATGTAACCCAGTACTACGAATATTTTGAGAGGCAACAGAAAATAAGAGACAAGAGAATGAATTTATAAAATCGATGCAATCAAAATCAATGCATCGCAAAAAGCCTTCCCAGTTCATGCTCCTGACTTCAGGATTACGCCATTCAGCTTTAAATTCTGAACCTGTAACTTAAGTATTCCAGCAGGCACACAGAAACCAACATTCAAAATAAAAAAAATGGACAAAGATAACGCAACGACCAATTTCAAAACGTCAATAACCACCCAGACGAGGAACAGACAAAAAACAACCATTTGACATATCAAAAGCCATGCCTTTCCTAAGTTTTCCATTTCAAATCGGACGACTTTTGGATTAATCATAAATCGGACTTGCTAGTATAGGTAACACCATAAAACACTTACATTGTTTCCAAACAATGCAAGTCAGACAAAGGCTTATAAATGCATCTCTCTAATTAAAGGCCAACATTATCAGTGTCAAATGCATTTCATGGCCCTTACCTAAAACTAAACTATACGGCAAACAATTGATAGATTCATTAAAGGTTTCAAAAAGTTAAGAGGTAATAATCCGCACAAAAAAATGTCTCGGCTGGTACAAACAATCTCTTCCTCATCGACTATTAGATCTTTAACATTTGACTAACGTGAGACCTGCCTCATGAAAAGACCGGAAACAAAAATCTACCAAAAGCCATAGCTAAATACCTTAATGAAGATGCAAGGAAAACAAAAAAATTATGTTTTGAGACGAAAGAATTGACAATTTAAGGGTTTGAGGACTCAGACATCCAAGGAAGAATTGAACAGCACAAGCTCTCAAGCTTGGCAAAGACGAAAGTTCTTAGGCGGCCACTGCGAATGTTTTGAGAAACAAGCCTTTCCTGTCTCATAATTGACCTCATTTTTACCCCCAACTTATTGCCAAATAATTTTGACCTATATTTGTAAATATTACCCAACTAAACACATATCATGAACCTGAACTCTACAGAACACCATTGCAACCTCTTACCGACGAAAAATGCATCGATGAAATACGAAAACAACTGAACTCAAATGAAAAGATGAATGAAACACAACAACAATCAAGTCAAAGACATAAGTGAATACCTTTGTTACAGATGATTAAACGCGCAAGAAAGCACTCCGTTTATCGAAACATTCGAGAAAAGACAAAGAAGGATTTTACTAACACAATAAATAAGAGCTCGCTTCTTCGTGTAATGAAAAAACCCTAACCGGACACCCTTAACCCTTATCTTTCGAACCCTAACGCTTATCTTTCGAACCCTAACCCTTTAAAGGCCTTGCAAAAAGAATTAGATATCGCTAGACTCGTGCCTAATGGTGCAGATGTGTCCACCCATTTTGCAGGAAATGATCTTTTATAGTTTAGATGTCGGGCGATCTGTTTTAGGGTTTACATATAGCTTAAGTATATGGACTACTTACATTTTTTGGGTATATAGGAGGCACACAATTGTGTTTCAAACCTTACCCCCTACAATGAGCATATTTTGCAATCTTAGGTTAGGGTCCCATAAGTTGGGGCTTCCTAAAAAGTTCAATGGGTAATACTAAATTTTTTTAAGAATATTTTAAAGTTGGTGGACTCATGAATTTAGTAATGTAGTTCAACTTAAAAGATTAAGCTCTGAAATATAGGGAAGTGGGTGGTCCCATGAAATTCAAAGATAAAAATAAATAAATAAAAATCATTTTCCTTTTATTTTTCTCCTAGTGAAAATGTAAAACTTCATATGATTGACAAGTGTCAAAACAATTTCTAAGCTAATGGGGCAATTTCTAGCCCCATCCCATTTTCACCCACTCAAATTTTCAGCCCTAAAAAGTAGGGGCTGCTATTATTCAAGGTAAGATTCCAATTAATCCTATAACATACATTTTTTTGCTTCCTGAGACCTCCTACTCCTTGAAAATAGATCTTGAAGCCCCCCATGGGACTCCAACCTTAGATTCAATAAACCTTAACCAACGTCAAGCTTGAGTTCACTCCACTTTTTATTATTACACCGATGGCGTTCCTTGGGAAGCATCCCATGAAATGATATGACAAAAATTCTTATGTTCCTTAAGAAGCATCACTAGGCCTATTTTTATGGAAGATATTTTATGAGATAAAAAATGTGATTATGTTCTAAACATTACTCTAGCAGATTAATAGTGAACTAATGAACCAATGATTTTTTTCATTATAAATGTAACATAAACGTGTTATAATGTGAATTTATCAACGAGAGTTGTTATGATACAACATAAGAATGTATTGTCAATATATAAAGCATGATTGTACAAGCAAAAGCCTCAACATTGTCACAAGATTGTCACATCATAATGATAATACAAGATGATAGAGTTTTTTCTAACATGACATAGGGCATTGAACCACTATCACCGTTTCTCATGAACGAGTAAGAATATAAATGAACAAAACATCATTCTTTAATCAAAGGAGATCCTAACCCTTAATTTTTCCACCAATTCAACCCTAATTACAATCACACATCCAAAATGATGTGAAAAGAAGATCCAAACCATAAATTCACCCATTCATGAGATAGAATGTGTAACAAACCCAATGTTTAACCCAAAGAATTTACTTATGTTTTAACCTAGATGTGAATAATATGCACTTTTGCAATTTATAGCAATAAAAATTTTCTTTCCAATTTCAAGAACAAAATGCACATTTGAAATAATCCCATTTCAAATTCCCATTGCATTTACAAAAGAAACATTACAAAATCCCAAGTAATGATTTCATATTACACAATTTCATTACAAAGATAACATTTTCCCATTTACAATTTCTTAGTAAAGACAGAGATATATGAATACATACATAGCTTCCAAGAGCTTTAATGAAATGAAGATACATGAATAAATACATAGCTTCCAAGAGCTTTAATGAAACAGAGATACAAATGGTCTAGATGTCCTTGCTGGCATACATCCTCAAATTTTGGCCACCAACTGTATGAGGGAGAGCATCACTCAAGCACTTTTCTGCCAACCACGAACTTACTATGGTCCCTCGCACATCTACCTAACTAGTAAGATGGCCCTACCCTTCAATGAAGAGATTGGGTTGGTAACCTCGTAATACTAGCCTTCTTGAGCATGGTGTTGTGTCCTACATAACTAGAGCTACCATACACTAGATACAACCTACATGTATGACATTCCCATCTTAGTATGCAAACCTAGCTCACAGTGAATCGACAGTGTAAACAATGGCTACTTACACTACTTTGTCCAAAGAATTCAACACTTAATACTTCGAGTGTAGGTTGTATGTTCACCCACCCCTTAGCTCAATTCAGTATTTGACCATTCATACTCTTTTCAGTCTCAACGTACATTCAACCAAAAAGGTAATGACATAACTAAGTGACCACTAGGTTACTCCCACTCACGGATTATCCTAATCCCATGAACAACCAAGTTAACCACACATGTTCACATAACTAAGTGACCAACTAGGTTACTCCCATCCACAAATTATCCTAGTCTCAGGAACAACCAAGTTAACCACACATGTTCAAAATTGACATTTCATTTAAGTACTTCAAGATAATATTGTTTCCCACATTTTATAGTTTGTGTAAGCATACATATGGTTTATGACAACCTAGGTATTGTTCAAACAGTGAACATATCCACACAATTCCATCATAGAGAATCAATAGGGTTTCATCAAATAAGACTTTGCCAAAGTTCAAGCAAGCTCATCCAAAATAAGAAATAACCCAAGTTCATTCAAGCAAGCTCATCACATGCATATAAATCATCTTGTTCCAGACACTTGCATTCATAAACAAATATGATTTCAACATAAAAAGAATAGATTAATAAAATCAACATGCCTGGTATGATAGCTCCAAAAGAATATGTTGCTTCCCAAACAATTTCATAGTCACGCTTGCTACTCCTACTAAGCTCAGCCTATCTCCAATTCTAGCCTCTCACAAACTCTCAACAAAATACAAATTCTCAAAGCAATCTCTCTTTCCTCGCTAATGCACTCAACAACTTACTTGCACAAAAAACTACAACTTGAACCTTAGAAATACAAATGATCAAAAATGAATGAGTGAATAAAAGGTAGAGAAGTTGTCTCTATTTATACTAAAATTTGAGAAACTCAATGCTGCAAACAAGCTCCTAAATCTGCCACCTTTTCTCTTATTACTGCCACCACACAATAGAAAAACTAACTTCCCTTCTAAATGCATCGACTAAGCTCTAAGAAATGATATGTGGTTGCTTCAAATTGTTAATATGCAAACATATACACAGTCCTATCATTTTCATCTTTTCTATTAAGAATGAGTCACCCCCTTTTAACTACCAACAACTGCCATTTTACTAAGTCAAACAAAGAAACGTTTATCTATAGGTTTCCTATTTGCAAAGCAAGTCAACTACCTTCTTAATCTTTAGTCATTTCTGGCTTGACAAAGTCTTTATGCTTATATTTAGTTGTGTGTTGGTTCATAGACTTCTATTTGCTTTATTCCACCTATTATGGCATTGTGATTACACGCCTTTGTGCTATGCATGGGTCTCAATATTAGCAGCAACTTAAAAAAAAGTCCATCACTTCATTTTACCATAGCTTTAAGCACTTAATAAGCTTCAATATTTATCGTTCACTTTGCATACTATGTGTGTGTGTGAAATTTGGGAGAGGTAGTAAATCAACACAAACATCGATGAGACGTATTATAGTAAAGATTTGAATTAAATAAACTACTCTAAATTGCAACAAAACAAATCTTTAAAAACATTCCATTGTTCTCTATTCTCAAGGATTTATTAAACCATATTGGCTCTTAGATTTTAGATGTGCACTATGGTTGTTAAAATGACAACTTGAAAAATGAGATGTTATTCAACATGCAAGCCAATTAAGTTCCTATATGAAACTATGTGATGAAAGCTATGATGGAGATTATGATGAATGGATAATGGTGTTAGATTATACAATGTAAATGCTATGATATGAAGCTAAGATGATTTTGCATATGCTCAAATACTAACTATGAATATGGTCATCTAAAATGCAACTATAAAGCAAAGCATGGTATAAAATGAAACTATAAAGCAAAATGTGATTCTAAGTTAACATGATGCTACAATGAAAACTTGCTAAATGATGAACAAAGCTAACTATAAGACTTCAAAATGCTCCAATGCTCAAACTATATTCTTGCATGATAACTCGACTCAAATGTGGATGCAAATTACAATGGCAGAGGGTTGTATTTATAGGCTTTTCCAAGCATCTTGTGAGGTGGCAACGATCGAAGGTCCAGATTCAAACAAGAGGGATGAATGGTGGAAATGAAGAGAATCAAGAAGGTGTCCCCTTGACCAAAGACAACATGCCAAATGGATGGAAGAATCAAGTGTGTGAGAGAAAGACCATGTGTTTGAAAGTTTGTTGAAGTGGTGTGTGAGGAATAAGCCATGTGTTTGAAGATAATTCTAATTAAAAATTAGAATTATTTAATTTCATGTGACCTTGGTGAGGTGGCATGAAAAGTTGTAGACATGTGCTTGAATTCCTAATCTCGAATTAATGAAACTTAATTAAATAAAACAAGCTTATGGAAATTTGTTTATTTAATTAAATTAGAAGAATATGATTTTAGATTTGGAGAATTAGAAAAGGGTGAACTATATAAATAAATTGAGAATTTATTTATACGTAGTCAAATATTAATTAAATAACTAGTATTTAATTAATTAAATGTCTTGACCGATTTCAGGTGTATACATTTTGCCCCTCTTTGAAGTAATGTGTTTACATGTTGCTTCAAAGAAAATTTAATCTGATGTTGAGAAAAAAAAAATTGATGCCCCAAACGCTGATTTTTCAAGTGATATATGCCCCCTTGGGAGATAAATCAGTGAATTTTTGAATTTTTAGGAATTTTTGAAAATTTTGATGATTTTTGCGATGATTTGATGATGATCTCAAAATTTTATGCCTTAGAAATGATTTTATCTCTCGAAAAATGATATATAAGCCAACAGGTGATGATCTGATTAATTAAGGCACCTTTGAAAAATAAAAATAAAACATCCCCATAAAATGCCACTTAATGAACCTTAAAAATTTGATTAGAAAGTTCATTTGAGCAGTTTGCAATTTGAAAACTTGTGAGTGAGAGTGACTTGTGCAAGTTTGGAGTAGAATGGTGATCCCCTACCACACGCATTGGTTTGAGCGAGTCAGGCGGCACAACCGCCCAGCAGCGTACGAACCTCTGGTGAGTACCCTGAAAACTGCCTCATATTTCATGCATTTTGTTTTCCCTCCATTTTTCTTTGAATTTGAATTTTGAAATGTTTGAGAGCATAGGAAGGCCGAAGTAGTGCATAGAACGATTGTTCTAGCACATAGGACACATTAGCACATAGGTCTAGCGATGTAGTGCATAGGACAGATGAACTAGCACATTGAATGATGTAGCACATAGGTTGTTTGAATTAGCGTATAGAAGCACCGAAATAGTGCATAGGTTAGATTAGCGCTTAGGATAATTAGATTAGCGCATAGAGCGATCGAAGTACCACATAGAATACTTTGGCACATTAGGGCCCTGTTCCGGCGCATTGAGCAAATGAAATGGGGCATAGAGTAGTTCGGCACGTTGAAGGTCTATTTTAGTGCATTGATGGATTTCTCTAACGCATCAAGTCTTTCAGCGCATAGAAGCACTATTTTAGCGCATTGGAGAAATTTGAGGATTTTCTTGTTGAGACTCCTTGATTTCGATGATGTTTTATCGCGTCAGTCTTTGTGTTGATGATGATTGATGACGTTGATAGGTCAGATGTCCATTGATCTCATGATAGGTGAGATTCAATGATAGGATGATGATAATTGACCTCATGATAGGCGAGGATCAATTATAGGTTGATTGATCTAATAAACCTCATGATAGGCAAGGTTGATTTGATTGATTGATTGATAAACCTCATGATAGGAGAGGTTGATTTGATTGATTGATTGATAAACCTCATGATAGGTGAGGTTGATTTGATTGATATGATGAACCTCATGATAAGCGAGGTTGATGTGATTGATTTGATGAACCTCATGATAGGCGAGGTTGATTGATTGATCGAACCTTATGATAGGTGAGGTTGATTAATTGATTGATAGGTTGATGTGAGAGATGATTAGATTGATAGGATGATTGATGGATTGATTTGCAATTTTGTGATGATAGGAGGCTTTGACGAGTTTATAGATCAGAGTGCACTTTCTGAGGATGTGGGACTTGATTCATCATCTGAGACAGCCTAAGACAACTATTATTGCATGATGTGGGTTGTCATCTCTCATCGATATTCCCCAGATTAGGGTGAACAGGGGTTTACTGACAGCTTAGCGAAGAGATGGCACAGTGAGCATAACACCTTCCATTTTCCCACTGGTGAGATCATAGTGACTCTTGAGGATGTATATCAGATTATGTGGATTCCAGTGGTTGGAGAGCTTGTTATATATGATGCACATGAGCAGGGTGAGACTGATGCACTTTGTTGGGTATTTCAAGATGACCATATATGTGGGTATGAGATTTCGTGGAGGGACATGGTCGATGCATACACCATGTTGTCATTTGTGTTAGCTGGTTTCATTGGAGGGTTCCTTTGTCCTGATCACAAGTCAAAGGGACTCTCAGTTGGATGGGGCAGGATTTTAGAGAGTATGATTGCATAGGGCACCAAATATGCATGGGGTTGTTGTATGCTAGCCCATCTATACCATGATTTTCATCAGGTCATCTACCATTGAGGGGAAAGTTTATCAGCGGGGGTCACAATGCTCTAGGTCTAGGCCTCAGAGCATATAGTAGTTTCATGGCCAGTTGGGGAGAGGCAGTGCCCAACCATGAGGCCATATGTTCATATTTATGTTGGTTGACTTGCTCAGCCTATGCTAGGAAAACTTGAGTATTGGAGGAGGACCTTGGATGATCTAGAGTCGATGGTATGGAGGCCCTATCTGGATTGTGACTAGTGGCCCAAGGATGACACAAAGATGCCTTATTTATGTTAGTCCATGTTCTTGATTGGGTGGACCCAAATTTTCATTGAGATATTTTTGTTGCTGTGAGTACTGAGACAATATGGTAGGGTCCAGGGTATGCCACAGGGAGTGGCGCATTATGCTTGACAATAGGCAGGTTCAACCAAGTGGGGGTTGGTTTATCTTATGATGCAATTGTACAACATTTTCAGGGTTTATAAGTCGTTCCTTGGGATGTTCATTTAGATATTATTGATGGGCCGATATCAGAGGAGCATGCTCAGTATATATTTTTGCATCCCTTCCCACGGATCACCATTTTAGATGAGCCAACACCATTGCTAGAGGAGGAGGTTGTTGTAGGGCATGGACTGAGACGACGGAGAGAGGAGGTGGAGGAGGAGCAAGGTGAAGAGGAGGAGTAGGGGAGGAGGAGGAGGTGAGCAGCAATGACAGTGATGATGAGGAGAGTGATTAGGGAGATGATGGAGGTTATGGGGGTGGAGGAGGGCCAAGTCCGGACATTAGAGAGATGAGAGTGCCTTGCAAGAGGCAATCATTGGTAGCCCCATCACAACAATGGGTACAAATTAGACTGCCATCACAATAACAACAGACATAGATTGTTGCATTACAGGTGCAGGTTCAGACGTTGCAGGGACAGTTAGAGAAGGTACAAGCTCTTATGACGCAGGCACAAGGGTAGGTGCAGATTTTGACGACTAAGAGGGATGCTGCTAGACAGTAGGTGTAATAGGTGCAGGGAAAGGGATAGGTGCAGGGGCAGATTGCCACGTTGACTGCGGAGAGAGACACCTTTAGGCAATAGGTAGAGTAGGCCGAGGGTGTCACAGCAGGCTACAGCGACTACTAGAGCTTCAGATTATTTTAGAGAGATACGCTACACTACCCAAGAGGCTGAGTTTTATTAAGGGAGATATCATGAGGTAGTTCCTCCAAAGCGACGAAAGAGATTTGCACAGTCTTAGTCTAGTAGGTCCCGATCTCGTACTGTTAGCATGGGTGTCATGTAGCCACTTCTTGGAGATCGACAAGATCCTGGGGCAGGTCCATCAGGTGGGGGAGATACAAGTCATATGCTAGCACCATTTGGGGGGAGCACGACATAGCTCCATTTTATGGTTTTCTGATGTATTTTGGACATGATGTATACATTGATGTATATGAGACATTGATGATGTACCTCTTGTTTTCAAACTTTAGGATACAATGCCATTTTTTATATCGATGTATCTCTTTATACCTTTGGATATGCTTGTACACTTTGACATTATGATTTTGAGGTTATATGATATGCAGCGATGATTATGATCTATGTGTCTATATGATGTTTATGATGGATTCCTATTATGGATGCATTTAATTTCTATGTTATGTTGATGATCATGATGATTATGATGGATGCATTTAATTTCCCTTATTTGTGCTATGTGGTGTTGTGATGATATGATATGTTATGGATGCAAATGATGATGCAACTGATGTGTTATGATTCTATGTTGTTTTATGAATGATGCCTATATGATGCATGTGATGGGTCCTATTATGCCAATGTGATGAAATGTAAGTGATGTTTTTGTACTTTTCTCATGCAAAAAAATGATGTAATGAATGGATGAGTGATGTATGAAAATGTGATTTTATGTGATTATGATGTTGATTATGATGATTATGCAATGATGATGTTTATGTGGTGATTGTAGAATGTATGCAATGATGATATGATTAATGATTCTATATGTGTTATGGATTCAGGTCTATGCTATGTGAGATGGATTTTGATTATGCAAAATGATGTGTGATGATATGTGATGTGCATATTGATTATGTATGGATGTGATGATAATGGGATGATATATGGATGATGTGTTATAATACGTAAGGTGAATTGTGATGATGTGATGCAAATGATATATGGAGGATATTTGTGTGATAGGGCGAAAATAAGTGTTAGAAAATTAACAACAAACAAAAAGAGTGCAAATAACAACTAAAAACACCCTACACCTCAAGATTGGCCTAATGATTAACTTAACTAAGTAAAATGAAATATTTCACCTTGTTGAGTTGTTCATTGGTTGGCCCTTCAATCTTTGATGTTTGTATGCTTCTCGGATGGCAAGATGCAAGCTATGAGATGAGATGAGAATGGAAGGATAAGTGGAAATGCATGCAAGAATGAAAATTTGGCTAAGTATGGCTCAAGGAAAAAAAATTCAAGAGTTTGGCTAGCATGAATGATCTCCCCCAAAATGAGAGAAAAGAGGGGGTATTTATAGAGAATTTTGGATTCTCTAGGGAAATGGATGGTCAAGATTGAGCCACTAAGATTAAGATGTAGGGCTAAGGTGAGTTGAGAATTCACAAGCCCTCACATCTTGACATGTGGCATGTAAAGTGGCATGTAAGAGGTGATGTATACATGAGGTGGAAGGAAAGTACATGACATGGAGGTAGTACATAGTACCTTGGGATTGGGACAAGATCTCCTCATAAAGGAGGTCCTTGTCCCCATGTGGGTGAGAGGACATGTGGGGAATTAAAAATTCCTCAAATATCCACATGGGGATGAGAAAAGGAATTTTAAATTCCAAGGAATGCATTGGGGAATTAAATGTGAATTAAAAATTCACATGGGGAATTGAGTACCTTCTCCAAAAGGAGAAAGCCTTTAATGAAGCTGACATATGACACATTCCATAAATGGATATGGGGATTAGGTTGACCTAATTAAGTGATTAAGGTTGTGCAAGTACTTGATTAGACAAATTAATGACAAATTAGAGGCAAGTGGAAAATTATGGGGTATGGGACTCTAATGATGATTAGGGGTGTGCACATCTTAATCATAAATTAATTATGATTAGGAAAGAGGGTTAGATTGTTAAGAGGGATTAGAGACCAACTTGCAAAAGTTGGAGGATGTGACAATGAGAGAGAAAGTGAGGAATAAAATAAATAAATTTAAAATTCCAAAAGATAATATGACTAAATTAAATAAAGTGATACATTTATTTAATCTAGAGAGGAAAGAGGGGAAAAGTATTTATTAAATTAAATACTTTGGAAACCTTATGGTGGGCACAAAATATTAATTAAATGAGCGATTTAATTAATACCAACAAAGAGGACGAACTAAATGAGCAAAGGGATGATTAAGGAGACGACTTTGACCATATGGAAGTGGTCAAATTTAGATGTCTACAATTTGATTATGTGATGCAAATGATTATGCTTAACTGAGTTTGCAAGGTTTCAAAACCTCTAGGGTCTTAAACGTAAATGAGTGAATCTATCCAACTTCTAAGGCCTGTGGGAAGGTTGTCATCAGTTGATTATTTGTTAAGTTAAGCTTCACAAAACCTAACATATTTCCCAACTTTCTTGGAAATCTGAAGAGACTCACTCATTTAAGCTTAGTGAACCACTTTCCTAATGCAATTATATCAAATGATTTTGATTATGTCAATGAGATGTGATGCATGTCTTTTTGTGTCTTCTGATGCAAATATTATGATGTGATGTATGGATGGATGAATGATGTGATAATGTTTTCTAATGTATCCAAATGATGATGCAACTGAATGAGAATGTTTTCTAATTGATGCAAATGATGATGCAACTGATGTGCAACTATGTGAGAATGATGTGTTTTTGGTTAATGTCAAGTGTACTCAATCTATTGATAATAGAGATAACATACTTGTGAAATTGTTTCAGCCTTGGAAACCCTATATATACAGATGCAGGCTAACATGGATGCAATCTACTCTAACCATGCAGGTCTCATATTCAAAAGTTGTCATTTGTAACAGGAGATTTTTTGTGCTTTTTATCATCATTGGGCCTTTAAAAATGTTGAAAGTGAGTACAAGCATTGATGGCATATTTAGACCATGATGACCTGAGTATTACTTCCATGATGTTTGATAGTGCAAGTTAACACAAGCATCTAAGTATAATTAAACTGAGATGACCTGAGTATTGCTTGCGTAAATAGACAAGAGTTAACTGTTTTCCTATGCAAATTCAAAATCTCATTAGTGATACTTTGTAGAGCACGTCCCGCGACAATTTGCACAGTAATAATGATCAACTCACAGACAACAGACAAAGAAAAATCATACTCCTTCCTGGCTCCTCTAGTTCAATACATCATCAAGGTGCTCCAAAGATATGATAGCAAAAATCAAAGTACAACAATTAAACATTTGTGTTTGACATGATAAACCCATGATTTAGAACGAACATCATCCATTTGAAGCGTGCTTTTGGTTTGATTGATTTAGCTGTTTTGATTTTGTATGTTCATGTGTTTTTTATGGTGTTTGATGTCCAATGTTTGGTTGCACTATGATAATGTTTGTTATGTTTTTCTTACTACTATTTGTTTGTTGGTTCAAGCTCAAAGTTTATTTTCCCCCAGTGAGTTCAGGATTTTTCCCCCAATCTAGGGTGAGACACGACCGCGATGCCAAGATATGTACACAAAGCTTTCCAAGGATAGGCAAATGGATGGCAAAAGTGAATGGAGAAAGTGAATGGTTGACATGCTCAAATAGATGGAAAAGTTATCCTATCACAAATAACACTTGTTGCCAGGTTTTCACTACTTGTTTTTATCAAACACTTTTTTCAGATTTTATGATTTTTCACATTTTTTTTGTATTTTTCTCCTTTTTCTGATTATTTTTGGATTTTTGATCTTTTTTTGGTTTTTTTTTTGTTACCAAGACGCTTGTTTGCCAGGTTTTCATCAAGGCAACCATTTTTTAGGACATTTTCTGATGTTTTTGTATTTCTTTAGGACTCTTTCCAATGCACTAGATGATTTAGGTGTAGAACCTTTTGAGATGCAAGCTATTGAGGGGTTCATCAAACAAATCCCCTTCTAGTGTGGACAATTGATATGCTCCTGATCTAAAGGCTGACACAATAACAAAGGAACCTAGCCAATTTGGTTCAAATTTCCCCTTCTTCTCTCGATCTTGTTGGTTATGGGGGTTCTCTTTTAGGACTAAATCACCCACTTGAAATGTTCTAGGCTTGACTCTGTGATTGTAACTTCTGTATATCCTTTGTTGGTATGCTTTCAAATGGTCCACTGCATGTTGACGACACTCATCCAATAGTTCCAATTCCTATAACCTAGACACTCTGTAATCCTCATCTAAAATGATCCCTTTTAGTGACACCTGAAGTGATGGTAGTTCAATCTCAATAGGTAGAATGGCCTCTGATCCATAGACTAGGGCATATGGTGTTGCTGCTATCGGGGTGTGGATACTAGTTTTGTAAGCCCATAAAGTAGGGTTCAGTTGAACATGCCAATCACGTCCAGCCTCGTTGGCGGTTTTCTTCAAGATTTTCAGGATAGTCTTGTTTGAGGCCTCTGCTTGGCCATTTCCTTGGGGATAGTATGGTGTAGAAAACTAATGTATATGGAACCTCTCACAGAGTTCTTGGACATCCTAATTTTTGAATGGTCTGTCATTGTCTGTGATAATGGATTGAGGGATGTCATACCGACAAATGATATAATTTAGGATGAACATGATGAGATTTGATTTCCTGTGATGGTGGTTAGGGGACCACTTCAATCCACTTTGTGAAGTATTCCATGGCTGTGATGATAAACTTGTGTCCATTGGATGAAGATGGATGAATCTTCCCTACGAGATCCAATCCCCACTGACAAAAGGGACATGTTGATGCAAAAGGTTGAATTTCTTATGTTGTGGTGCAGAGGGAATGGGACTTTAGGAAAAACTCAAAGTTTCAAGGCTTACAATGATATACTTTCAAACCTTCTTCTAGGCACCCTTATGGAGATAAGGCTTCAATGGTGTACTTATAACTTATATGCTTTCCTTATGGAACCAAACCCTTGGAATGCTCTTAAGAGACTCAATCAAACTTGTCTTGAATGATTTCAAATTCCCAAGCCTCTGACTTAGACAAAAACCCTATTTTTCACCTTGATTAGGCTTCTAGCCCAACTAGGTCTCCAGTGACTATTTTTTTGACTTTTCTCACAACATTTCCAAAGGACTCCCCAACCTAATGAATGATTCAAGTTTTTTTTATGATGCTACAAAACATACTAAAATACCGATGGCACTTGTTTCATACCACTCTTTGCAAAATCTGTTGTTTCCACAAAATCAAGGCCTAATTAGCCCTCTTTTTCAAAGCAACCTTATTCAAATATTAACCCCTGACTATGAGACTTTCAACAGTATCTTGAAATGTTCCCAAACTAAGGATTTTCAAGGTCTTAGACTCCTATGACACCTTTAAGACCCTTGATCACAAAACCCTCCATTTAATCCCCTAAAACTAGGGCTTCTTGAAAACTAACCTTCCAAACACTTCTAGAACCGGTTCTTGGAATTTTCACCAATAACTCAACATATGTAAACACCTTCAACTCAAAAAAATACCCCTTATTCAGGTAAATCTCCTACTGCTATACCTTAGGCACCATTTTCAAGCACTTTGCCTTGTGAAAACTCGGTGTACACCTTAGTATTCTTCCTTCCTGCACATTAGCTTGTTAATCTTGTATAATACATGTTAAATATGATCCATTTCACAAGTTATAGTCACAATATCCCATGAAATGGATCATTCATTTATGAAGACTCTCAAAATCAATGAAAAATCAGAACTTTCCTTGAGACAGTCAGATATATTATACAAGAAACTGATTTCTAACGTTTATCAGGACATACAAAAGGTTAAATGCATGTATTTACAAATCCCTAAACCATCCGATTGATTATATCATCAACGACACTCAGTAGTTCATCAAAAGAACATAAGAAAATGCAAAAAGACTAAAGTTTTTGTTGATTTCATGTAGCAGTTCGTACAATACTTGCAACATCAACCAACCCTCCGTACAAATGCCTTCCCTAGCTTTGTAGACTCATTCCCCAACTGTCCCAACTAATTGGGATTGATTTTATTACATTAGTATTGTTTAAACTCCTAAAACCTACTTACCCGCCCAAAATGCAACTAGCCGTTGGTTTTCAAATTTTAAATTTCCAACTTCTCATTTATTAATTTGTACTAACTAAAAACCATCTAATCTTTAATATATAACCTTAATTGACATAATTAAAGCATTATATACCTATCTACACCCTTAGGACACTATTGGTCCACTTACAATGCATTTTGGTCCTATGCTCCTTATCAGGACCCTTAGGACTTTTGATCTTCCTATTACACTCATCCATTCCAAATGCCATTATAGGCTCCAAGATATCATAATTGATGCCTTGAGATGTTGGATAGATCTTCATGACCCCTACATCCTCCTAACTCTTCCATTGACCCTTAAGGAGCTTGGGTGCCCCTGCACCATTCTCCCCAAGAAAGAAAAGTTTCTTGCCCCAAGAAGTGTCCAATTGGTTGCCACCACATTTCTCCTTGTTCCTGGATGTTTGCACCTTCTAATCACATAACATGAAATATCCAAAAGTCACCTTCTTCCTTTTATGCCAACCTGCCGTCATGTCACTCATCATGTTAGTGTCAAAACAATGTTTTGTTTGTCCTCTTTGTTGTTTAATCTCAGTATGTCCTTGTGCCATGTTTCTGCCTTTATTCCACTAATTTCCTTGTAGAGGAACATCACCTCTATCAATCCCAACAATAGGGAATTCAATACCCCCAACCTTGATATTTCCCAAGTCCCAAATGTTTTGATTTTTAGGACTGTATGCTTCATAACTCTGCTGCAACTTGTCATTTCTCATCCAACCAGTATCTTCCCCTATCTTACCCTACATATTCACCTGTGAATGGTTCTCAAAACATATCACAAAATTCTCTTTTAACTGCTCCAAAGGCAAAGGCCTCAATTTATACGTAATATCTCCTTTGTGCACCAAATATGTATTATTGTATCCATCATGCACTGTCCTCCTAGCAAACTGACATGGTCTCCCTAAGATGATATGACCACAAGTCATTGGAATGACATCACAAAGCACCTTGTCTTGATATGCTCCAATCGAAAAATCCACCTAAGCCCTCTTACTAATCTCTACATGTTGCAATTGAGTTACCCAAGTGGCCTTGTAGGGACTAGGGTGATCAAATGTTTCAATTCCTAACTTGGCTACCATATCATATGAAACCAAATTGCTATGTGATCCTGAATCTATAACCAACCTACATATTTTACCATGACTGAGATAATTTTTCTTGAAAATAGTTACCTTTGGCTCTTGATGAATTCTTTCTCCTTGCTTTACCATAAGGAACTCACCATCAGTTACAGGGTCTTCCATAAATGTTTTTGGTTCCTCCTTCTTGTCTTCTTCTTCTTGTACCAAATTTGCCCTCCTATCTCTGCCCTTATCTAATTGTTCCCATTTAGGACATTTGAAAGAAGGATGCCCTGGTTCATTACAATTGAAACACCTGCCTATGAATGTGCCTCTACCTTGTCCAAATCTGCCTCCTCCTCTATGAGTGTATCCTCCTCTTTGATCTGAAAACACCTCTTTTCCTTTGTCATTACTGCTTTTGTCATTGTTGCCTTGCCCTTGTTCTCTATTACCTCTACCTCTATTTGAACTACCACCTCTTCCACCATTGCTTGACCTCTCTTGCTTCCTTTTCACCTTTTCTTCTGCCCTAATGGCCAACTGAAAACATTCTCCTAATGTCCTTGGCATCTACAAACCAATTTCATCTTGTAAGTTATACCTCAAGCCATTGATATACCTGGCTACTTTCTCATCTTCTTCCTCATATCCTCCTCTGATACTAAGCTTGTGAAATTGCTTTGTATAGGATATCACATCCAAGTCCTTTTGCTTTAAATTCTGCCTCATCCTCTTCACATGAATTGTATAATCAGATGGTAGGAATTTCTCCTTGACCAAACTCTTCATCCTTTCCCATGTAGAAACTTTTTCCAATCCCCTAGCCATCCTATCATTCTGAAAACTAGTCCACCATGTCAGTGTTGTACCTCTCAACTTGGTTTCGGAAAACTTAACCTTCCTCTCTTCTTCCATCTCTTCAAACTCAAAATAGTTGTCTAAGGCATCAATCCATCCTAACACCTCTTCATTATCCATCTTCCCTTGAAACATAGGAAAATCTATGTGACTCTTTCCTCCATGACCTTGTACTACTTTCAACAATCTCAATAACCTCCTTTCCTCAGGGTCTTCTATCTCATCCATTGGTTGTTCCTGATTTATCCTCACATGCTCTTCTTCTTCATCATTGTCTTCTTGGTCTTCTTGTTCTTCTCTCCTGCTTCTCTCAAGGTTGTTTATCCTAGCTTGCATAGCTTCTCTCTCCCTTCTCCATTGCCTCTCTTCCCTTGCTTTGGCCTGCTCTCTTGCTACTTCTTGTTCTCTTCTTTCCCTTCTTTCCCTTTCCAAGGTTTCCCTCAACTCCTCCAACTCTCTTGCTAATTGATTTTTAGGTGCCATTGTTAAAAATTCAACCCCTAAAGGACCTACTCTTTGCTCTGATACCACTCTGATGCAGAGGGAATGGGACTTTAGGAAAAACTCAAAGTTTCAAGGCTTATAATGATATACTTTCAAACCTTCTTCTAGGCACCCTTATGGAGATAAGGCTTCAATGGTGTACTTATAACTTATATGCTTTCCTTATGGACCCAAACCATTGGAATTCTCTTAAGAGACTCAATAAAACTTGTCTTGAATGATTTCAAAGTCCCAAGCCTCTGACTTAGACAAAAACCCTCTTTTTCACCTTGACTAGGCTTCTAGCCCAACTAGGTCTCCAACGACTTTTTTTTTACTTTTCTCACAAATTTTCCAAAGGAATCCCCAACCTAATGACTAATTCAAGTGTGTTTTATGATGCTACAAAACATACTAAAATCTTGATGGCACTTGTTTCAGACCACTCTTTGCAAAATATGTTGTTTCCACAAAATCAAGGCCTAATTAGCCCTCTTTTTCAAAGCAACCTTATTCAAATCTTAACCCCTGACTATGATACTTTCAACAGTATCTTGAAATGTTCCCAAACTAAGTATTTTCAAGGTCTTAGACTCCTATGACACCTTTAAGACCCCTGATCACAAAACCCTCCATTTAATCCCCTAAAACTAGGGCTTCTTGAAAACTAGCCTTCCAAACACTTCCAGAATCGGTTCTTGGACTTTTCACCAATAACTCAACATATTTAAACACCTTAAACTCAAAAAAATACCCCTTATTTAGGTAGATCTCCTATTGCTATACCTTAGGCACCATTTTCAAGCACTTTGCCTTGTGGAAACTCGGTGTACACCTTAGTATTCTTCCTTCCTGCACATTAGCTTGTTAATCTTGTATAATACATGTTAAATATGATCCATTTCACAAGTTATAGTCACAATATCCCATGAAATGGATCATTCATTCATGAAGACTCTCAAAATCAATGAAAAATCAGAACTTTCCTTGAGACAATTAGATATATTATACAAGAAACTGATTTCTAACATTTATCAGGACATAAAAAAGGTCAAATGCACGTATTTACAAATCCTTGAACCATCCAATTGATTATATCATCAATGGCAATCAGTAGTTCATCAAAAGAACACAAGAAAATGCAAAAAGACTGAAGTTTTTGTTGATTTCTTGTAGTAGTCTGTACAATACTTGCAACATCAACCAACCCTCCGTACAAATGCCTTCCCTAGCTTTGTAGACTCATTCCCCAACTATCCCAACTAATTGGGATTTATTTTATTACATTAGTATTGCTTAAACTCCTAAAACCTACTTACCCGCCCAAAATGCAACTAGTCGTTGGTTTTCAAAATTTGAATTTCCAACTTCTCATTTATTAATCTGTACTAACTAAAAACCATCTAATCTTTAATATCCAACCTTAATTGACATAATTAAAGCATTATATACCTATCTACACCCTTAGGACACTATTGGTCCACTTACAATGCATTTTGGTCCTATGCTCCTTATCAGGACCCTTAAGACTTTTGATCTTCCTATTACACTCATCCATTCCAAATGCCATTATAGGTTCCAAGATATCATAATTGATGCCCTGAGATGTTGGATAGATCTTCATGACCCTTGCATCCTCCTGAATCTTCAACTGACCCTTACGGAGCTTGGGTGCCCCTGCACCATGTTGGTGCATGGATGAGATTACCATGAATCTGACACTTTTGGCATTTTAGATTCGTTGCATTTCAAACATCAGAGGAGATTTTCGTCAAGACCTCATCGATAAAGGACATCTATGACAAGGGTATGTTGGGCGGCTTGACAAATGAAGTTTCATTTTTTATTTCAAAATAGGTCGGGAGGGAGGGTATTGTCTTTTAGGTAAGTATAAATTTTCTCGTATATGGAGGTGTTAGCCTCGGCTAGATGGTAGATGACTTGGGATTCAAGATTGTTATATGATGGGTTGAATAGTTGTTCCACCATGAACTTGTAACAGGCTCATTTCTCAAGAATCTGTAAGAGAGAAGCAATGGTTGCCATACCATCAACAACTTTTTTGTTGCTTCTAGGAATCTGCTCAAATCTTATTTTTGCAAAGTACTTTTTGAAGTCATCAACCATTCTTTTATAAGACATTAGCTTGTAGTCCTTTGTTTGATAATCATCATTTACCTGATTAATGACTAGTTGTGAATCCCCATAGACATGTAACTCTGTGATCTTCCACTCAATTGCTACTTTGATTCAAATGATCAATGCTTCGTATTCGGTTGTGTTTTTGGTGCAAGGAAACATCAGTTTGTAGGATTTGGGAATGGTATGTCCTTGTGGTGAGATAAAAAAGACTCTGGCTCCTAATACATGTGTATAAGAACCATCAAAGTACAATACCCATTGTTGTGTTGATACCATTAGGACATCAACATCTCAAAACTCAATGTTCATTGGATGATTGTGTGGCAATGGTGCTTCAGCTTGTCCTTTGATTGCCTTCCTATCAACATATTGGATGTCAAATTCACTCAACATCATGACCCACTTAGCTAGTCTTCCAGTTAGATTAGCTTTGCTAAGAAGGTATTTCAGTGGATCTATCTTGGCTATTAACTTGATGGTATGAGTTAGCATGTAGTGTCGTAATTGTTGGGTAGTGAACACTACTGCCAAGCAAACCTTTTCAATGAAGGTGTAATTGATCTCGTAGCCATTTAAGGTTCTAATATAATAGATTTCCCTTTCTTTCCCTGTTGAATCCTCCTATGCTAACAAGGCTCCCAATTATATCTCAATTGTTGCTATGTACAATAAAAGTGGTTTTCCTTCTATTGGTGGTATTAAGATAGGTGGAATCATTAGATATTGTTTTAATTGGTTGAAGGCCCCTTCGCATTTCTTATCCTATCAAAAAGATATATTCTGTAGCAAGTGAGTAAAAGGATGGGTCTTGTCTGCCAATTGTGAGATAAATCTTCAGATTGATTGGAATCTCCCTTGTAAAGATCGTGGCTAACTGATGTTCTTGGGTGGCGACATTTCCATGATGGATTTGACTTTTGTAGGATCTACCTCAATGTCATTTTCTGAAACTATATATCCCAAGAGTTTGGCTGAAGTCACCCCAAACAAACATTTCTTTGGGTTCAGTAGTACATTGAACTTTTCCAGTCTGGTGAATATTTTATCTAGGATATCTAGGTGGCCTTCTCTAGTGTATGATTTGGCTAACAAATCATCCACACAGTCTTCTATGAATGTGTGCATCATATCGTGAAATATTGTCATCATAGCATGCTGATACGTTGCTCCTACGTTCTTCGACCCGAATGACATGACATTCCAACAAAAGGTTCCCCACAAACATGTGAAGGTTGTCTTTGC
Organism: Sequoia sempervirens; assembly: GCA_007258455.2. NCBI lineage: Eukaryota > Viridiplantae > Streptophyta > Pinopsida > Cupressales > Cupressaceae > Sequoia > Sequoia sempervirens. The sequence continues at coordinate 14,296,135 of VDFB02047397.1, read as the reverse complement.
TTGATCTTCAAGTGAAATTTTGATTTGATTATAGCTAGAAAAACCATCCATGAGTGACAACATGCCATGCCCTGTTGTTAGGTCCACAACAATGTCAATGTTGGGTAGGGGAAAGTCATCTTTTGGGAAAGCCTTGTTGAATCCCTAAAATCTATGCATATCCTGATGCTCTTGTCTAGTTTTGAAATAGGCACAATGTTTGATATCCATTCAACATAGTCAATTGGTCTAATGAACCCAACATCCAATAACTTCTTTAGTTTTTCCTTTACCAATATGGCAATATGCAGATGCATTTTCCTTAACTTTTTCTTGTCTAGTTTTACCCCTGCTGGTAATGGTAAGTGATGCATGATGAGTTCTGGATCAATCCCTGGCATGTCAACATATGACCAAGCAAAATTGACTTGTCTTTCTGTGAAGAATTTAATGAAGTTCGATTTTTCTTGATCTGTCAAGGATTCTGCTAGATGGACAGTCTTTACTATTTCTTCATTGTTGATATTGATAAAATAAGTGGGCTCAATCAATACATTAGATCGTTCCTAAAAATGCTCGGGAGTGTGTCAAATCTTCCATCCTTCAGTGCCTCAAAGAGGTTTTCACCATTGGATACGCTCTTTATTTTTACTTTTTTTAGATTTGATACTGCCATTGAATGGTTTTCACCATCAGATATATTCCTTGTATTATTCATTTTGTAGCTAGAAAATTTGACACTCTCTTGGTTGGAAGCTTCGCTACAATGTTCAATGGTGGAATCTGTTTCGGGATTGGTAGAACAGAGGAAGTTTACAATGGCCTCATCATTTGAAAAGATAGGGATATCAGATGGCTCAGTTTGATCCCAATCTATGAGTTCAAAATGTACTAGGGGTAAGGGATCATTGGATTGGTTAAGATCAGATGCAGTAAGGGTCCCAATGGTAATTTCTTTAGATTATCCAATAGCGAAGTCAATGTCTATAAGGTAACTCTCCTCTGAATTATCTATTTCGCTCTGAGTCTAATCGTCTTCATTAGAATCATCAATATGTTGTGATCCTATTTCAAGTAGTCTATAACCTGAACTTTGACCCTCCTCACATATGGGTGTATACTTTTGTATCACATCAATGTCTTTGTCATGACAAGACTCTTCATATAGTGAATCCCACTCATATTCATTTGAATCAGTCTCATGATCATCACTAGCTTGTAGTTGTAGGATTCTTTCAACAACTTGTCTGGTTTATCCTTTGGATTCTTCTCTATACCCCAATCCTATTTTACCCTTGGCTTGCATTGTGATAGGTTGTATTGGTTCTATGATTCCTTCTTTCTTTTTACCAAAAGGACCTTTTCCCTCGTATCCCATCTTTTCCAAGATTGTCTTTCCTTTGCCATAGTGCTCTGTTTGTACACTTGAGGTGGATGCTTGTGATGATTCTTCATCTTTATATAACCAGTTTAAAACCTCTTTATCATCTGACTCATCCACTAATGTGCTTGCTCTTACAAAGGTTCCATCAAATAGTGTGGTGGGTTGTGATGATTGTTGTCTAGATGTTGATTGTTGTTCATATGATTTAGGAGAAGATGAAAGTTGTGATAAACATAAGGATTTCTAAAATGAGTATTCCCTCATGCCTTTTTCTTTCAATTGGATCTTGGCAACTTGTTTTGATAAGGATTCAAGTTGACTTTCCTGATTTTGTGGAGTAGGATTTGATGTACTTTCTTTACTTGAGCGATTGACATCACCAATATCCTTATCCTTTGATTGGTCCTTTTTCTCGACCCACTTTGACAAGACATTTAGTTATTTCCCATCATTTGATGAACCTTGAGTTGGAGCTTCCCTGTTGTGTGGTACAAAAGCATCTTGGGTAGTCTTGAGGGTGTTACAATATTGGGGGTTGTTTGAGTCAGCTACAATATGATTTCCTACCCATTGAAAGGGAACGCCAAACATTAGTGATATGTGGATGGCACTGCTTGCATTTCATGAATCCAAGGTCTTCCTAAGAGTATGTTGTATGTTAACTCTTTGTCTAACACTTGGCATAGTGTATCTCTGACAACTAGTCCCACTTGAATAGGTAGCACTATAAACCCTTGTGAAGATCTCTCCTCATCATCATATGCTTTTTTTGTTATTTTCCTTCTAGGATCAATAGTATTTTCTGAATAGCCTAGTGCATGGACAAGTTTCAAAGTACAAATATTCAGGCCAACTCCTCCATCTATTAGAACACGTTTGATGCGGTGTTTGTGGATTAAGACCTCAATGTGGAGGGAAACATTGTGCGGATGGGTGATGGATACATCATCGTGTTTAGAAAATGATAAGGAGTGTGGTGTAGTCAAATGTCCCACCATAGTCTAGAATTGGAAAACCTCTAGATTGTTCAGTATCATGGTGGCGACTAGAGCTTGTTCCAAGATTTCCGTGTGAGTGGGTGAAATCTTGAGAAGTTCTAATATGGATATTTGGGCGGGTGTTTTTTGCAACTGATCAACTATGTTATATTGGGTTGCAACGATAGTAGTAGTTGCTTTGGACATTGAAGGGGTAGCTCCTTTCAATGTTACCTTGGCTTGTCCTCGTGCAATTGCATTGATCGACAAATTGTCTTATTTCTCTTTGATTTTGATGATATTGATTTGATTGTTATTTGTAGCAATGTTGGTGATCAAATTTATTGGCACAAGGTCATTGATTTGATGTGAGGTGGTGTCAACATCATGGTGATGATTTTCAATGGCATTGATGTTTTGTTCATGTTGAATGGTGTTGTCGTTTATTGGGTTATCAATTGTAATAAGATCTGATTTTTCATGGGTTTGATCATCGACCACCTCAATATGCAAAATGGTGGTGTCATAGACATAGTTTATGTTTTTTTCTTTGGTATTGAAGAAGAAGATTCCCCTTTTTCGTAGTTGGGTAGAGGGTTATTGAATGCCCCATGATCATTGTCTGTTTGGGGTCCTACAAATATTGTCTTGTTGTCAATTAAGTCTTGTATCAAGTGCTTCAATTGCATGCAATCATTGGTTTTGTGCCCTTTGTTGCGATGAAAGTCACAAAAATGAGCATCATTCCACCATGGAGGCTTGAATTGTGGCTCCCAGTTTCTTGCCTCTGGTAATGTTATGACCTTAGCTTCGAGAAGTTCCTTTAATGTTGATTTTGATGATTGTCCTAAAGGTGTGAACCTTCTTCGATTTGAGGATGTTCGATATGATGGTGTTTTTGATCCAACATTACCTTGATTGTTGCTTTGGTTGACATTTTGGTTGTTGTTTTGGTTGTTGGGTGGATTGTTGTTCTGATTAGTTTTGGTGGTTGTTGCTATCAAGTTGAATACAGGTTTTGTATTTTGGTTTCAGTTGTATCATCGTTGTTACCCACATTCTTGTTTCGTTGCCAAAACTTTGGTTTGTCGTTGTTGTTGTAATTATTAGAGGAGTTTGATGTGTTGTTGTCATTGTAAAGTTTTATTACTCCTCTTTTGACTGAAGCTTCTTCAATTTTAATCCCATTTTCAATCAATTTTTCGAATGTGGGTGGACATTGCAATTCCAACCTATAACTCATCTCGTGATTTAGGTTATTGATAAAGATTTTCATCTTCTCTTTTTCAGGTACGGGATGAGAATATCTTGCAAACAACCTTCTCCATTTTTGCAAAAACACAAGGAACGATTCACCCTTTTTTTGTTTCAAGTTACAAAGGTCCTTCATTGTTATGTCATGTTGAATGTTATAAGAATATTTGGTGATGAATTTGTTGACCAATTCTTCAAAGGTTTTTATGGGTGGTGCAAGTTTTGAAAACCATTCAAGGCATTTTCCACCTAGAATTCTTGGGAATAACTTCATAAAATAAGTTTCTTCATGAGCAAATTCAAGGCTCATGGCTCTAAATTCTCTCACATGATCAATTGGATCCATTTCCCATTGTATTTGTCATATTTCGGGAATTCACAATGTTTGGGAAAAGGAATTATATGGATATCTTGATCAAAAGGATATGGACAAATATCTTGGATCAAATATCATTTTGATGGTCCCCTTTACATGTCAAGAAGTTGTTGTTGAAGGTTCTTCATTTGATGAGTCAGGGCAATCACTTGTTCTGTTTCTTTTTCAGGCTATTTGGGAGGTGCTTTCAATTGACTCACATCAAAATCCTCGGGTAACTTGACACCTTGTTTAGCTAGCATAAGGAGGTACTTTTTCCCATTCCTTTAAAAAATATTTTCTAAGCATTTGTGGAAATTAGGATCTTGTTCAACATGTTGAATGTCTTCTTTGGTTATTTCTTCCCCTTCAATATTGTTGAGCCCATGGAAAGGATTCTCTTCAGCTTCTGCCATGGTGTTTTGCATTTCACTATTTTGAGTTTCATTGTTTTGAGTCTCAATGATTGGAGTTTCAATGGTTGGAATTTCAATGGTTGGAGTTCCAATGCTTGGCTCTTCAATGTTTTGATTTTCAAGTCCTTTTTCCTTGAGTTTTTGTTTTTGTAACCTTGTTTGAATGGGCATACAAGTGTTATAGTTTTGACTAAACTTTGATCTAAGTTTGGAGGAGTACCAAGGATTACAACTAAGTCAAATAGAATGACAAATTCTAATGAGACTAAGTTTGATTTGACTATATAGATTCGTTTCATGATGAAAGGATGATAAATCCTGATGATGAAACTAGGCTTAATAATCAAAGGTGTGATAAATTTGACGATTTTGGCACTTTGAGATATTAGATCTTGGTTTAGGTTGGAGAATTCCACTTTTAGAGGTCAATTTTAACAAGTTTAGACTCTATGGAACCTAAGGAATGATTCTAGACTTGAGCAGATTCTAAAATTTTGGTTCAAACTGTGAAACAAGGGACAAGCTTAACTCTTAGGTTTTGCATTTAATGGATGCGCTAAAATAGAGCCGAGATGCACTAAAATATTTGACAGATGCGCTAAAACAAAAGACAGATGCGTTAGAAAATTGCATAGATGCGCTATAAGATTGCTTGGATGCGCTAGAATAGAGGGTCAATTCGCTAGAATATTGCACAAATGTGCTATAAGATTGGGTAGATTCGTTGGAAAAATACATAGATGCGCTAAAAGATTGATTGTATGCATTGGAATAGAGGACAGATGCACCAGAGTTTTGCACAGATGCGCTATAGCAGTAGTTGGATGCGCTAAAAGATTCCATAGATGTGTTAGCAAATATAGCGAATGTGCTGAACTGGAAAAATAATGCAGTTTGTTGGAAATTTGTTTGATTTTTCAGATTTTCCAGCTAGAGACTTGGTTGTTTCAATGAATGGTTTTTTTCTGAATCAAGGTTTTTACTTTCAACATGTGATGTTTTTGTTTGAAATTGGTTAAAAAAAACATTGGTAAAGACACATCAAGCATGTACAACTTAGGTTGTGTAGGACTATATTTGTTGAATTCCCACTTGGATTTTACTCCAACTGCACTTACTTATAGTGGATGATTAGATGCTTGACCCCACTGGCTCCCCTCCACGACACTCACTTCTACGGGGCAGTGAAACATCAATACCCATGAATCTCCCATGGCATATTTTTCATCTCTACTAAAAGCTACAAGAATACGGGACAACTTCAAAACGACCGTTCTTGCACCAACAAATAGATTAAGGATATTGGCCTTACTAAAACAAAGGGTTCTAGTATAGGAATTTCGTTCATGGGGGATCATCCATGTGACAAGAGACCATTGCTTCCCTTGTCAGAACAATCCTCGTGTTACTTGAACTTTCCCCAAGTACCCACATTTATATCTTGGTTGGAAGTTGCTTGGCTTTAGCATGTTACCGGTTGGGTCGTTCCCTTGGGTGATTACTTTTTCCCACAAGGCAGGCCCTCTAAAGATAAAACAAAAGAGAATGGGTCTGGCTTTTTGGTCATCCAGTTAAGGGGGGAGCATATGCCTACCATTCATCAAGCATGAAAGACATGGTGTTCTTTATCCTTTCTAATTAAGCTAGATGCCTATCTTAAGCAAAAGAAAGTGTTTAAATATCTCCAACCCTTGCATAAATCATTAGTAGTTTAATAAATTTGTCTTTGACCAGCGTATAAGAGTACCCGCAGTTAGAAAACACAAATTAGTTCTCAAATTTTGAATTTTTTTCAAATTTACACAGATTCGCTAGAACAGTCATTCAATGCACTAAAAGATTTCTTCAATGCACTAAAATAGTTACTCTATGCACTAAAGAACTTATGTATGTGCTAAAATAACTTATGAATGTGCTAAAAGAAGTAACGTATGTGCTAAAAGAAGTGATGAATGTGTTGAAAGACTCCATGTATGCACTAGAATAGTTGATGTATGCACTAGAATAGTTGATGTATGCACTAAAAGATTGATTGTATGTGCTAGACCCCAGATGCATTGAAAGATTGGTTGAATGCACCAAAATAGAAGTCGTATGCACCAAAAAATTTGTCGGATGTGCTGAAAGAAACCATAGTTGCACTAAAATGTCACGTCCAACCTGTTTACAAGAACTTTTCCAAAAAAATGTTAGAAATGGGGTATGGCCCCACGGTGGGTGCCATTTTGTGTGTGTGTGAAATGTGGGAGAGTTAGTAATCAACACAAACACCAATGAGACGTATTATAGTAAAGATTTGAATTAAATAAACTATTCTAAATTGCAACAAAACAAATCTTTAAAAATGTTCCATTGTTCTCTATTCTCAAGGATTTATTAAACCATATTGGCTCTCAAATTTTAGATGTGCACCATGGTTATTAAAATGACAACTTGAAAAACAAGATGCTATTCAACATGCAAGCCAATTAAGTTCCTATATGAAACTATGTGATGAAAGCTATGATGGAGATTGTGATGAATGGATAATGGTGTTAGATTATACAATGTAAATGCTATGATATGAAACTAAGATGATTCTGCATATGCTCAAATACTAACTATGAATATGCTAATCTAAAATGCAACTATAAAGCAAAGCATGGTATAAAATGCAACTATAAAGCAAAATGTGATTCTAAGTTAACATGATGGTACAATGCAAACTTGTTATATGATGAACAAAGCTAACTATAAGACTCCAAAATGCTCCAATACTCAAAACGATATTCCTACATGATAGCTCTACTCAAATGTGGATGCAAAATACAATGGCAAAGGGTTGTATTTATAGGATTTTCCAAGCATCTTGTGAGGTGGCAACGATTGACGGTCCAAATTCAAACAAGAGGGATGAACAATGGAGATGAAGAGAATCAAGAAGGTGTCCCCTTGACCAAAGACAACATGCCAAATGGATGGAGGAATCTCTTGACCAAAGAGAACATGCCAAATGGATGGAAGAATCAAGTGTGTGAGAGAAAGACCATGTGTTTGAAAGTTTGTTGAAGAAGTGTGTGAGGAACAAGCCATGTGTTTGAAGATAATTCTAATTAAAAATTAGAATTATTTAATTTCATGTGACCTTGGTGAGGTGGCATGCAAATTTGTAGACATGTGCTTGAATTCCTAATCTGGGATTAATGAAACTTAATTAAATAAAACAAGCTTATGGAAATTCGTTTATTTAATGAAATTAGAAGAATATGATTTTAGACTTGGAGAATTAGAAAAGGGTGAACTATATAAATAAATTGAGAATTTATTTATATGTAGTCGAATATTAATTAAAGAACTAGTATTTAATTAATTAAATGTCTTGGGTGATTTTAGGTGTATACACATACAAACAATACACTATACTTATGCGCTTTGCATTAAACTTCTTCTCACATGTGCATTATATGTGCAACATATACTTGTTATGTTGCTGGCTTTTATTCATGTCATTCACCAATATTTGGTTTGCATTATATATACGCCAAAGCTTACTTTATAACACTTTAAATATATAAAAATAAATATATATATATATGTGTGTGTGTGTGTGTGTGTGTGTTCTTTAAATCTATTAATTTCCAATCATAACTATATATATATATATATAGATTAAGACACTTGTCATAATCCTATGACATCTTGTATCTCACCTTGGCTATATAACCAAGGGGTTTCTACTACATTATACACACACATATCATTGAATCATATTGATAAGAATACAATTTATTCTTGTCACATTCCATTCTCTCTCTTTGTGATTTCCATTTGGTCTCAAGATCTTGGCAGCCATAGCCAATTCTAATAGAGTCTTAAAATAAAATTAAAATATAATGAAACCAAGATAGATATGTTAAACACATCTATCTAAAAGACGCCAAGAGACATCATACTCAAGGCATCTTTCTAACCTATATGACATCTATAATATAAGCACCTCAAGGGTGATATATATCAATGTCTTTTAGATAGAAATATTTAAGATATCTATGCTACTAATCATATTTTCCTAGAAGTTTCCAATTTCTTTTCAACTAAATCATTTTGAGAATATACATCAATCATCACATTCTATGAGAAATTTCAATGAAAATACTTAAAACATCATAAAGGGAACCAATCTATGCATATCTTGTAATCATGTTTTCCATCAGATCATAATTTTTTAAGCATAGTTTACTACCTTTTATTCTCCCACACTTCACATGTAGATCTACCAAGGCATTTTCAAGTACAAAATCTAACAAAACTCAAATTTATATTATTATTTTATGGATGTCAAAACCTTGTTGGGGCTTAATCTTGCATTGTAAAAAACTTCTCAAATCCCAAATCCTTAATGTATTTAGGCCTTATTTGTAGGAGATGACAACTCCTTCCCAGGTTCCTCAACTTGCAAAACAAACCACCCTCACAGATACACAGGAGAAGCACAAAGCTATTTTTTCAAAATATCAAGATGATATTTAGAAAATGAGATGAGATATAAAATACATAGTGTACAAGCCTTTTAAAGGCATGAGAAATGAGACGGGTGAAAAACTACTCGATATGGGAAAAATGCAAAACTAATTAACCATAAGTTAAAACTTAACACTAACACCCCCCCTTAAGTGAAAACTTAGGGAGATTATTATACAAAATGAAACACAAGATGGGTCCCAACTGAAATGCCATGTTAGGTACCCATGCACAACTGCTATGCAATGCAATCTCTCACAACCAGAGAAAAGGAGAAAAACCCTGTGGGAGAAAACTCCTCTCCAAAAGAGAGAAAAAAAGTTGAAAAAGTGAAAGGAGGACTTCACGAGACCCCCCAATGACAACTCCCATCATTGATCTTAGTAAAATACAAAAGGAAGGAGACTATGTACCCCCCATAGAAAAGAGTAGAAATGTTGAAGATACCCCCCATGATGAAGAAAATCTTGTGTTGATCCTGGAAGTTTGAAGAATATCCCATGTCTACAAACAAAATTCCTCCCTTTAGGGAGAAACAACCATTGATGCAAGAGAAACTCCAACTCTGAAACAAGAGAAGGGAGAGGAAGCACCAACATGAAAGATGCCTCTAAAAACTATCTTGGTGCCTCCACGTAACCAAATGTCACATCATGATCAAGTGTAACCTCAATTGAAGAAGGTGGATCAACAATACCATGTGGAAACTCTGAAGCAACAATCTCCAAAGACATAGATGGTATGGCAACAATGCAGATATTGTCATAAAAAATAAGGGATATACCCTCAGATGCATCATCCAAATCAAAAATGTGAGATTCAAAAAATAACTATGCAAGACCTATCAAGTTACTATCCCACAAAGAATGATCTAAAGGATAAAAAACATCCTATTGTGCTAAAGAACCAACCTTTGAAGCAACATGAGATGAATCAACATAGGTTTGAAGAACTCCAAAGTTCAAATGACCAATCTCTCCCAAGGAATTGTTATCAACACTAGCAAGAGGGGTGTGAGGCTCATAATCATCATCATCATCAACAAAATGAGAAAAGGCATAGAGACGAGACTCATGATAAACTTCACCAACAATAATGACTTTGCTAGTATCAACCTCTCTAATAAAAACAAAATCTGCAATGAACTCTACAGTTTTAGGTACCTCACCATGAGTAATCTAATAGATGGAAAGTAGATTTGTGTGCAAATCAAGAACACAGTACATGTCTGAAAAAACCATCACCAATCTCAACATTTCCTATCCTCGAAACACCCAAAAACTCATTATCTCCCAACAAAATCTTAGAAGTATCAATAGGATGAAGACCCAAAAAAGGATAGGGAGTAAATCCCATGTGATGAGATGCTCCTGAATCCAAAAACCATCTATCATGACCAAAATGAACTATACAAGTTACCAATGCATGTCATTTGAGTCTATCTTCTTTACCATTTATTCTATTTGCAAATCTTGCATTCCTTGACTTTGTAGGTTTGGATGAAGGTGAAGGTGATGCGGATGGAGAGGCTATAGGAGTCATAAATGAGGGAAGTGGAATATTGTTCTTCTAAAGAAGATGTGAAAGCTCATCGATCTTCTTCATATAACAATGGTGTTCATCATGACCTTTCTTCTTGCAATACACACAACTAAACTTCTCCTTCTTAGGTTTATCCTCTTTTGAAGAGGTGGACTCATTAGACTCTATCTTAGCCTTAGGTTTCCTCTTCCCTTTTCTTTGAGATGCTTGTGCAACTAATGCATGATTCATAGAGACCCCCTCTAACTGGGCAAGTTTGGCTTGCTCCCTCATCAAAATGTCATAGAATGTCTCAAAAGAAAGCATTTTGAATGCATTGCCCAAAGCATCCATGGTGGAGTAGAAGGTAGAAGAAAAAAACTACAAATGAACATCTCAACTTAGACAAAATAAAAAAATGGGCTCCTTATCAATTTTATCCTTCTCACATCCCACCAATTGTGACCTCATAGATTTGAACTTGACTAAGAAATCATCAATGGAAGGAAATGCATTAGGGGAAAGAGAAGTTAATTCTGCCTCTAGTTGCAAAGCACAAAACTCATTGATATGACCAAACAGGTTTTCAAACTCATCCCATGCCTCCTTGGGTGTATTACACTCCTCAATTTGGAAAAAAAACTATTTGAAACATGCAAAGCTATCAAACCCATAGCTTTGTCACACTTGTTTCTACAAGAAAATGTTTCATACTCCTTGGTAAAAGTGGGTTGTTTATCATTCAGTGTGGACCACAAACCCTTATATTGGAGCAACCTATGCATTTTAATCTTTCAAGTATGATAGTTATGGGGGGTTAAAAGTTCAACTAAATTAGGAGTAGCCATGATAGTAATTTGCATTCAAATCAAGCAAAAAATACACCAAACTATACTAAAACCTAAAAAAAAACTGATGAAGCCTCTTGAAATTGAATTTCACCTTTCCAAAATACTTTAGGAAGCAATAATGCAAAAAGGGCTAATTATGTATATGAATTTGAAAAAATTGAGCAACAAATTGTACACCTTATTGGGCGTTTTGTAGTAGGTTCCCACACCAAATCACTAAGCCAAATATCCAAATCAACTTGCCAAGCACACAAGCCACCACATGGAGCACACAAGCACTTCACATGTCTAGTGCAAGCACTGGAGCATATAAAGGCCAAAAATACACCTCCGTAGAAAATGTGGGATAATGTTTCCAGCAATCTACTTTCCAGACAAGCCCACCTCCACTCCAACGTGACTTTGAAACCCTAAAAATTTAGAGTAAACTTAGGAGAGCAATAATATTTGCTCAAACTAATCTCCAGCTCCTAGATGAGACACCTCCTTTGTAGTTCTCCAATATCCTCTTCAAACAAATGTCATGCCCTCCTCCTTGTGCGTGCCTCTACACAACCAAAATTTGCAACAACCAAGCTTTCACGTGGGGCTCCTTATTCCACGCAAGTCTGTTAAATGGCCTTCCAATTGTGGCATCTGATTTCAATCCTTATTTCTTTCCCTAATGCTAAATTGTACAATTTATTTGGAAAATCCCAAAGATTTATGGCTATGTGAATTCAGATAAAATAAATAAATCTAATTTCCTAGAAAACCTTTAATTCTACCACAAATTTCATGGAAATACAACTATTGAAAAAGCCAAGCTTTACCCATTTTTCTAACACAATTAAGTGCAAGACAATTTTTTTTACAATGCGAATTTCAAGAATATTTTGACCATGCCTTCAACGATTATAGTCATATTGAAGAAAAAATTAAAAAAGTTGAGGTTATATGGCTTTAGTATCAACATTCTCCTTTTCTTTGTTGCGTTCTTCACTTATATGAAGAATACGACCATCTTCCACAAATCATGCCTCCAGTCTGCAAATCAAAAAATCAAAGCAAATGGATGTGCCAACAATAGAGGAATGGCAAAATATGGTGAGGCAAGGTTTTTCACGAAACCACAGAGAGATTTCACCGCCTCCAAACAACAAATCCATCTTCAAAAGGTGAATCGAGAAACAACCTGAAACTTGAAGAATAATCGGTAATAATGGAAACTTTGAAATTTGATAAATTTCAAATGCTAAAAAAACTCTAGTAGGAATTTTTTTTTCCCAAATCTCCTCGGCAAAAACTCTCCAGGAAGTTGAGTAGGAGGAGGAACTCTAATACACAGGAGATGTCAGCTCCTTCCTAGGATCCTCAACCTACAAAACAAACCACCCTCATAGATACACGAGAGAAGCACACAGCTATTCTTCCAAAATATCAAGATGAATATTTAGAAAATGAGGAGATATAAAATACATAGTGTACATGCCTTTTAAAGGCATGAGAAATGAGATGGGTGAAAAACTACTCGATACAGGAAAATGCAAAACTAATTAACCTTAAGTTAAAACTTAACACTAACATTATTTTTTCCCATCATAGACAACCAATCTTTAAGATCTTTGAGTGGGTCCCCCTTTGTCAAAATTACCTAAGTTTTTTTCTTCATCCCCGATGTGCCTGTTATATGTTGGAAGTTACAAAAATCCTAAAGAAGTCCCAAGTATGAGGCGTGTTGGTCAAATTCTTAAGTTTTTGTGAAGTCCAATCCAAATATCTAATCCAACATGTCTAGTCCCAACTAAAAGTTTTGCAAACTCTTTTAGGCCCTTCCTTCCTTCTATTTTCCTTCCTTTTCATCATTTGTAGCATCTCAGTGGTTATCTATGCTTTTTCCTCTCCTCTTGACCTCTTGTCCACTTTCACTCCCAATCCCTACAAACCTCCTCCCTTTTCATCTTCATAGACTTTCAAAGTGGATCTAGACTTCTTTTTTATCCCAATGTCCACTTCTCTATCATCTTTCACAATATTTATATACATCACCCCCACTTCCCCTTTGTGAGATACCTTTCCACCTCCATACATCTAGATCTTTGTTCGAATATCTTGTTCTAGCATCCACTTCTGCAAACTTTCCCCACTTTCTCTTGCATTCCCCTTTTGTAGAATTTTGAAGTGGATTTGATCTTTTTCTTCCTCCATTTCATCTTCTTACCTTATATAGTTCTAACATCCACTTCAACATGTCTAATTTTTCCAAAAGTTCCAAAAACCTTTTTTCATGCATTTCTTCTTGTGCAAAATTTATCTTGAATTTCAAACATTGTTTCTTCCACTCAATCATACCATCCTAATGTCTAGTTCTACATAATTTTACTATCCTTTCTCTCATGCATTTCATCCCTTCCTTTCACTAGTTTTATAAAATCTCAAAGTGTATCCAAACTTCCTTTGGATGCCCTATTCTACATGGAAATATCACATCCCTTTTTAACCTCCAATACCTTGTCAAAAATTTTCATTTATTCCACATTCACCATTTAATTAGTTGGATCTTCCCAAATATGTCATTAATGCTAGATTTGACTCTTGCAATTGTTACATTAGTCTTTTTTTCCTAGAAAACCTTTGTTTATCCCAAGAGCATAAAGCCAACTTCAAAATTAAAATAGTGGGTGATGAAGAAAACCATGCCTCCATTAATGTGATTGGGGGAAAAGCTATAGAGGACATGGGGATGGGCTTGGTTCCTTAATATGCTTACACTAAGATTACCTCAAGGTGCCCCATGGAAATATATAGGGGTGGGAATTTGTCCATGAATTCCCACAAGTGTGATCCACATCTCTAGGTTTTCTATGGCCACTACAAGGAATACCTTTCTTAGATAGATTTAATCTGGGGTCTATGGTGTAAAATTTGTCACTCCCCACCATTGGACCCACACTTGATGGTGTGCAATTTTTGACATTTTAAATACATATCTATGAAGGCATTTGCAACTACATCATTAAAAAAATAAACCTCTTAGTTACGATTTGATGAATATTGATGCACTCTATTAATATTACTTAGCCTTAAACTCATTTGAAATATTTCTTTAGTATCCTATATCACTAAACTGCAAAATGAAATTTGATCTATAATGGGTAAAGAAATCATATTATCACATTCTATATTTACACCTACCCATTCGATTTGCTCAAAAAAATTCAATGCCTATTCAACAAACCCATTTTCACAAAAAGTGTAATCATTGTAGTCCATTAGATCACATATTTGAGGCATATTATTAAACAATTTAATTGCCTTGTCTATAATTCTTTGAAATGTTTTTGATATCAAAGTGATTAGTGGCCTAACGACTTAGACCACACCACTTGGAGGTTTAGTAATGGAAAAAGTAGCCCTTTTTCTTACTTGGTTTGATAATTGACATTAAAATTGAATTAATGATGTCTTGGAGTGCTTTTGTAATGCGTTGTACACATTCACACTATTCTAGGACCTTTATTTGACTAAAAAATGCCTTAATTGATCCTTTGCAAAGGTGTTGTAACACACTTTCACACTTTTCTAGGATGTATTTGCTTAATTAAGCCTTATGGGCCCCTTTCTAATAAAATGTACATAATGCGTACCTTGTTTAAGTGTCGTAAAGTGTTATAAAGCAATTTCACATTTATCTAGGCGGTCTTAATTAATTGTGGTTAATTGGAGTAATTAACCCCCTTTAATTCAAATTTAAGCCTTAATTTTGACACCTCCCAAAGATCTATCCCAACACCCATAATTTAATTAATAAAATATTTCATTGAGCAAAGTTTGGTCATGGAAAATGATGCCAGGACCCATTCACCTTAGGTGGAAAATGGGTCCTCCCTTAACAAGACCCCCTTTTTTCAGTTGATCTAGAATGGGTTTTTAGTGCTCTTTTAATCCCCTGGGGTTAGGTCTTGGTAAATTGATCTAGGACCCATTCGCCCAAGGTGGCGAATGTGTCCTCCCTTAATGAGACCCCCCTTTTTGAATTTCATTCTAGTGGGAATTTAATAATGTTTCTTTCTAGATTTGGTGTTGGCCTTAATTCTTTGAATTTCAAGGTTAATCTCCTAATTTAGTATAAATAATGGGTTAATTCACATTGTTTCTCCTAGAAACTTCAAGAGAGCATTACAAGAGCATTTTCAAGGCAGAATTATAAAGTTTATTGCAACAACTCAAGATCATATCATCATGAAAATGGTTTAATGCATTCATGCATGTGGTTGAGCTAAGATAACTAATGTTGCATTGAGGATCTATTTACAAGCATCATTTCACATCCCAAATCTACATCCTTCATGGCTACTACATGTTAGTTTGTAGATTTTTTTCACAAGACATCATCCAAGGTGACATAATTTATATTATTTCATATTCATGCTTCAATTCCTTCAATTCATTGTTTGGTTTGATTACCTACAAGGGGTTTGACTGAGGAAAACCCCCATTCACTAACAAATTTTTTTTTATGCCCTTCAGTGTTTGATTGTAGATTTACAAGTTGAAGATCAAGTGGAGCAAGATTTGGAGCAAAATTGTCAAGGTTGCAAAGTTGCAAAAGTTGTCATTCAAAGTGCAAAATCAAGGAATCAAAGCTACAAAATTGCATGCAAACTTCCAAAACTTGATAACAAGGAATTCAACAGTGTATACATCAAGGAACAAGACCCTGAAATTAGTTTTCCGAAACCCTAAAAGGACCCATTCTCCATTGAAGGCGAATGAGTCATCTGTAGCTCAAAAATAACAACTTTTTGGATAGGTACACACAACTTTTTATGCTCTAAAAACTTCCCCCTTAGTTGTTATAACATTTAGGTATCATTTATGATTGTTATTGGCATCTTATTTTACATATAATTGAATGTTTCATAGTGAAAATTAGTGGCTCATCATCTTGAGTTATTCACCTTGATGAACCCTCTATTTTTCTATGTTTCATTTTGGTGAACCTGACTCATTCAACATTGCAATTTTCTAATTTTTGGAGTCTCTCATTGCATCTTAAGATAGATCTTGCATTCATTTTGATTTAGATTTGCATTGAATTAAGATCTCATTTAGGGTTTCTTATTTTGCATTAAAATCTTGCATATCATATAGGGTTTAGATTTGCATTGTTTTGCATCTTTCGGAAAATTATAAAAACAAATTAGTCATTTTTCATTTCATTTAGATATCATACAATTGTATTTGAAAATTAAAACAAAATTGCATTTCAAATTAGGCCTTGCATTTCATCTTTTCATTGCATTTTTATATTAAATTTTTGGAAAATTTGAAGCTGAAGCTCACTATCTGAAACCTGGAACTAAAAGATATAACTGAGAGCTTGAAAATCATTAAAAAATAGTTTTAAAATACCTAACCAGGACCCATTCACACTTATTGGTGAATGAGTCCCTGATTAGGTTTGATCTGAACCTTCTAGCAACTGAAAAAAGCATCAAAGTTCACTTTGAAATTCACAGAAAAATATCAGAAACATCTAACCATAACCCATTCACCCTTACTGGTGAATGAGTCCCTGTTAGCTACTACTCTAGATTTTCAAGACATTAAAATCTCATTTTTAGTTTCTATTTGGTTTTGTTACCTTGCTGTTTCAGTTTCCTATTTTTTTGTTTCAATAATTTCATTGCATTTAGCTTAAATTGCTTCATTTTAGTGCATTGTTAAAAGTTCAAAATTGCATAAAAACATTTCATTCTCAGCTTGTTGCATTGTGTAATAAGTAAATTACCATGTTTAGGTCTAAAATTCTAAAAATGGAGAACTATTTAGGCAATGTGTGGAAGTCCTTGTTCTCTTTGGTTGATGTTTCAAATTGTGTTTTTGGCAATGACCCTAATGAAATTGAACTTACTCATGCTCACACAACTTATAATGCATGTCCTCCTCATGATGTTGAAATCATTGGAGAAGATGATGCCAACATGAATGAATTCATAAATGATTTCCTTAACAACCTTGAGTCCAATGCATCCTTTTACCCTTCAATGAAACAACCAACACAACTCGAAATGTTTGGTATTTTACATCCTGAAATTGAGTCACAAGTTGAACCTAAGTTCCCTACCATAGGTGAACCTAGCTCCTCTAAACAAGAAAACATTCAACCATGCTATTTCAACAAAGTAACCAACACATCAATCAACCTTAAAGAGACATATGGCAAAGGATTCACAATCTTACACAAACAAGGATGTGATACAAGTGAACATAAAATTCATCAAATCCTAGAGTAAATACCAACTGAATAAACCAAAGGGATAGGATATCAAGATACCTCTCTCAACATAAGTGCTTCTAAAGAATACCTAATGCTTCGTAGTGATGGTAGGATTGTCTTAGATCCTCCTCCTGATATAAGTGTCCTCCTTCCTAAAGAGACACCCATATCTCCTAAGGATAAGGATAACAAAGTCAAGATCATCTTGGGACCTCCTACCCTAATCCCATCTAGAGAAGTTGGTGAATCTAGCACAAGAGGCCTTACAATCTAAAGAAACTAAAGTTCCCTTGTTTGCCACCTAAAAGTGAAAGGAAACTACAATTGCTTCTGAACAAAGAACTTATAACATTACCACCAATGAAAGAAAAGATAAGACTATATCCTAAAGATGCAAATGTTCCACATTGTCAATACCATAGAACTCTTGGACATAGTACTGATGAGTGTTGCACATTCAAATTGGTATTGAGAAATTTTCACTTCGATGGCAATGATTGCCATCTAGTGATTGATTAACATACCCTTCTGCTCCTTGCCATGTAATAGTTGTAGAATCTTAAAACATTTTCACTATTACATGTTTTACACTTATTGCAAATCATTTTCTCTAATATAAGGAGCTCATTGTCATCACTTATCTCAGCTCATTCTTGTCTTGCACAAAGTGGAGGCAAGAATCTGATAGCCTTGTCCTAGTAATGCATTTTTCATTGTCCCTTTGGCTAGTTTCCTACCTTCCATTTATACCAATCGAGATTGGGAGGTAGACGACCTACTTTAGGTTGACTCACTTGTGCCTTACTAGTCTTTTGATTTTTCACTTTTCTTTATGTGTTTTCATGTGCGTAATGTGATCCCCTGTGACATTTCATTTGATGTTCCTCTCTCTTTTGTGCATTCTTCTATATGTACCTTCATTCTTCTCCATGTCGTAATCATTTTTCATTTATCTTGTGTTTTCCTTTTGGGGATGACGCAAGGCGTTGAGACATTTATGTCTCTTCCATGTTGACCCAAAAGCTTTTTCTTTATCATTTCATTTGTCTTGTGTTTTCCTTTTGGGGATGACTCAAGGTGTTGAGAAATTCATGTCTCTTCCATGTTGACCTGAAAGGATTTTTCTTTGTTTTCACTTTCTTTGTGTCATTCTTCCAGTTCTATGAGTATTTGGGGAATGATGATAGTTCCATGCTCTATGACAATATTGTAGCAAAGACACACTGACCCCAAATCCATAGATCCCTTATGTATTTGTGGGGGAAACTCTTCCTTCCTATTTGATGACACAACTTATTTCAGAAACATATGACATGGCATACAATTTTCCGAGGAAAGCTCTCATGTCTTAGGATAAAAACATTGGCTACTTTAAAGCAATTGCTCACATTAATGGTGTAACAACCACTTTAAAGTGGGGGCATACATCGATTACATCTTTTGGAAAAATTTCATGGCGTGATTTTCCCTTTTTCTTGTGATTTGTCCTCTTCTTGGTGGTGTCATTGGGTTTGATGTCGTCCAAGAGTGTACAATCTACTATCATGGCATGATGCAAATGACGCATCCCATGGGTGACGGTCTGACACTTTTGATTTGTCCTCCCTTGGAGACATTAGGCACAATGTTCCCTAAGAGGAGGACTGTTACATGAACAGAGCAAAATCCCCTTTAACAAAATTTTTACATGACAAAAGCATTTACATTATGGTGCCTTATTAAACTTATAAAGAGGATAACTTTGGTATGGTTAGTATGATGAGAAGCTGATACACTAGCATGACTTTCTCATTATACGGTGAGAAGTCGACACACTGTCATGAATTTCTCACTAAACCACTTCATTGGGAAAACTCACCTAGTGGATAGACTAAGGTTCCACTACCCTAGAGTGAGCAACACATGTTATGGACAAACAACCCCATTTCACATCGCATTAAAATGGTTGTGCTTGAACCTTTGAGTTTTGTTTATTTTTCTTGGCCTTTAACAGGGTATGATCATGTATCTTTATTATTGTTGCATACTTAAGTGTCGTGGATGTTTACTTTAGTGTGATTTTGACATGGGGTCATCCTCTCACTAAAGTTGGGGCAAAATGTAGTAACAGAAAAAGTAGCCCTTTTTCTTACTTGGTTTGATAATTGACATTAAAACTAAATTAATGATGTCTTGGAGTGGTTTTGTAATGTGTTGTACACACTCACACTACTCTAGGACCTTTATTTGACTAAAACATGCCTTAATTGATCTTTTGCAAAGGTGTTGTAACACACTTTCATACTTTTCTAGGATGTATTTGCTTAATTAAGCCTTATGGGCCCCTTTCTAATAAAATGTACATAATGTGTACCTTGTTTAAGTGTTTTAAAGTGTTATAAAGCACTTTCACATTTATCTAGGTGGTCTTAATTAATTGTGGTTAATTGGAGTAATTAACCCTCTTTAATTCAAATTTAAGCCTTAATTTTGACACCTCCCGAAGATCTATCCCGACACCCATAATTTAATTAACAAAATATTTCATTGGGAAAAGTTTGGTCTTGAAAAATGGTGCTAGGACCCATTCACCTTAGGTGGTGAATGGGTCCTCCCTTATCAGGACCCCCCTTTTTCAATTGATCTGGAATGGGTTTTTAGTGCTCTTTCAATCCCCCAGGGTTAGGTCCTAGTAAACTGAGCCATGACCCATTTGCCCAAGGTGGCGAATGGGTCCTCCCTTAATGAGACCCCCCTTTTTAAATTTAATTCTAGCAGGAATTTAATAATGTTTCTTTCCAAATCTAGTGTCAACCTTAATTCTTTAAATTTCAAGGTTAATCTCCTAATTTAGTATAAATAAGGGGTTAATTCACATTGTTTCTCCTAGCAAGTTTATGAGACATCCTAGCAACTTCAAGAGAGCATTAGAGAGAATTACAAGAGCATTTTCAAGGCATATTTCTAAAGTTTGTTGCATCAATTCAAGATCATACCATCATGACAAGGGTTTAATGCATTCATGCATCTGATTGAGCTAAGATAACTAATGTTGCATTGAGGATCTATTTACAAGCATTTCACATCCCAGATCTACATTCTTCATGGCCACTACATGTTAGTTTGCATATTTGTTTCACAAGACATCATCCGAGGTGGCATCATTTACATTATTTCATATTCATGCTTCAATTCCTTCATTTCATCATTTGGTTTGATTACCTACAAGGGGTTTGATTGAGGCAAACCCCCATTCACTAAAAAACAAGCTTTTTCCTTTGAGTGTGTGATTGCAAATTTATAGGTTAAAGATCAAGTGGAGCAAGATTTGGAGCAGAATTGTCAAAGTTGCAAAGTTGTAAAAGTTGTCATTCAAAGTGCAAAATCAAGGAATCAAAGCTACAAAATTGCATATAGACTTCTAGAACTTGATAACAAGGAATTTGAGAGTGCATACATCAAGGAACAAGACCTTGAAAATAGTTTTCTGAAACCCTAAAAGGGCCCATTCTCCACTGAAAGTGAATGGGTCCTCTATAGCTCAAAAATGACTTTTTGGACAGGTATACACCTTTTTATGCTCTAAAAACTCCCCCCTTAGTTGCTATAACAATTAGGTATCATTTATGATTGTTATTGGCATCTTATTTTACACATAATTGAATGTCTCATAGTGAAAAATTAGTGACTCATCATCTCGAGTTATTCACCTTGATGCACCCCCTATTTTTCTATGTTTCAAGAGGCAATAATCTCATAAGGATATGGTTCTTAGAGACAAGGTGAGACCAAATAAACTCTAATTGTGTCTAAGATGCCTCATTATTAGCATAACACTTAAAGTGAGTTTGAAACCTATGACAATATTTTAAATATCTCTCACAAGTCAATTATTGTTCTATGCCTGAGGACCTAAAAATTGGGGTAAATTATTGATAAAATTTGTACAACCCTTAGTTAGTGGGGGACATTGTATAAAGTAAATGGGGGTTGTCTTGGTTACTTAATATGCTTACAATTTGACCTTGCCTCACTATGCCCCCATGACAAAATATAGGGTCGTCCATGCATTACCATAAGTGTGACCCCTATCTCCACGTGTCTTGTGGCCATTGCAAGGGAGCCCTTGTCTTATGAGATTTAAATATGGGTTGATAGTGTGAAAATGTTTAATCCCCACCATTAGAGCAAAAAAAAACCCTCTCAATTATTCTTTCATGAATGTTGTCACCCTCTATTAATATTAGCTGGCTTGACTCATTTGTAAGCCTCCTTTCAAATTCTATATTAGAGAACATCATATGAAAACTACCAAAACAAATTTTGTTTTTTATGAGCAAAACATGATATCATCACATTATGGACTTTTCATATTATTTTATTATAACAATTAGCTTATTTTTTATAATTCATGGGTAGTTAAAAACTGATCTAACAAATGAATCTTAAAGGGAAACCAAGAAATAAATTTATATTCATTAAAACAAGCTAATTAGTGTCAACCAAGCATGGTAGGCTTTAGTTTTTGCATATCGTAGAAGCAAAGAATCCATAAAATGACTCAATATCTTACAAATATTTTTGCATTACAATGGTCACTTAGATTTTAATTAGAATTTTATTTGATAAAAATGGATATAAGTTTGATGAAAACAATAATCAAGAGGCAATTAGGTGAGTGATGTAAAAATATATTTTTATTGGTGGAATCACAATCACACAAAACATTTATAAATTTTTTGTTTAAATTAAAAGTGATGAGTACAACTATAAGGAAATTTAACAAAAGGACAATGCTAGAGAAAATGATAATTTCCTATTGCAAGTTCCCACAAATACATATGAAAAGCTATAGAAATGTTTGTTGGCACTCAATCTTAAAATTTAAATAAAATAGAAAAGCTAACTAATTCCCCATAGAGAACCAAATCTTGGGAATTGAAAGCTAATAGATATGGATGTTGATTTCAAGCTAGGATCTCCAAATCCAAAGAACCCAAATAAGGAGACATGTATGGCTGAATAAATCCATGATAACTTTTGGGTTGCCTAAATTAGATTGATCACCACAATAACACCAAGAAATAATTTAATGATAAAGTGAAATTACATCATCCTTTCTAATCTCCTTCAACAAATTTAGTTTTTTTATATACAATGGGGTTCAAATTAGTCATTAGAAGTATAGGTCCTATCATTATAGAACTACATTGAATATTTTATTCACCATAAGGGGTGTAGTTCCTATTAGCATTTTAGTTTTGGAAGTTTTTTTTGAATGACAAATTAGTATCGAATGTTTAAACCATTTATTCAATAAAAAAATTTAAAAGAACATTTAAAAATTGATGTAGGTTCCATTTGAAAATTTTGAGTTTTCCATTAGGAAAAAAATCATAAACAAGTGGAAAAGGATCAAGCATCTATTCCTTCAAAACTATAAACCTGCTCTACTAGCATTGCTCTATGAGGTTAGAGTTGGAATGAATTTAAGATTTCCATACTTTATATTTCATAATAAAGTAATAATACATATCAAGTTTCTCATGTCCCAAGGAAATAAGTCTTTGTACTCAACATAGTCCTCACAATGATAAAATTTTAAAAATAAAGAATGTTTTTTTCGATGATTTAGCTAAGGAGCATTAGCAATAAATTTAAAATAAAAATAAATAAAAATGCACCATTATATAGTTAACTTTCATTGTAACCAAAGAAAATTTGTTAGTACAAAAAAGATTGTTTTAATTTTTTAATATAAACCAAAAAATGTTGATGGTACAAAAATTACATTTCATGGAAATAAAAAATGTGTAGTATTCAAATATGCAATTTAGCATTTTTTAACTAGAATTTGTAACCACTATAATGAAAGAGTAAATTTACATAGCAAAAGTTTTCATCTTCACTATTTAAAATTTTAAATCATTGAATTCTTGAACCAATTTATAAGAGGCTAGGTACTATTCATCCATCCTATACAATATTGAAAGTTATTTCTCAAGAAACTATGAGTAGGTTGTGTTGTAATGTTGTTTTCTGCCATTAACTAGTGAGGAGAAGAGAGGGAGTTCGATTTTGGTTTTACTGTTAACCTTTTTTGTTGTCATTTCCATCCTTTCCTACTCTTACAGCTCATTCCTATTATTTCCTCTCGACGTATCCTCCACATTTCTATAATTTTTTACCTGGAAGTTCTCCCTATAATCAATACCCCTATTTTAGAGTTTTCAAATACCTCTTTCTAATTCTATGTACCATTTGTGTTGACTCTCAAGTATGTAGTGATTTTAATATAGACAAATTATAGCGTAGTGGTTGAAAATCAATTTGAATTCCTTTAAGTTACATGAAACTAAAAGACCACAAGTTAATTTTATGTTAAAAATATTGCATTAGTAATGGAATTTAAAGATGGAATGAATTTTATCACAATTGTTGGTCATGGCTTGCAAGCTTTTATTAGTGTAATGGTAAAATTACCATACTCGTGTCATTTCCAATTTAATTGTGTGTATGTACCTTGATGGGGATATATTAATGTAATAATATATTGCCAAGTTGTGTTCTTGTTAGAGTTAGCTTGAAATATCATACTTGTGCATCCCTATCCATTTCTATTTTACCCACATTCACACTAATTCCTAAATATCCCTTCCTCATCTCAAAATCTAAATTTCATTTCCACAAACCACTTTTAACTAGTTCTCGAGATTGATCAAGGCCAATCCTAAGGAGTGCAAGAATTATTCTTGAAGCCCAAAGTTTTAAATTGAAATTCTAAGTTTCTCATCCCTTTCACTTGCCATTATAACACACATTTCATGCAAGATATTATTATGTGATGATATTTACAGATATTCATTGTGTACTTAAACACAACATGATGGAATTGAATAAGCATATGAAAATCCCTACCAAGTTGGCATGGATAAAAGTTAAAGCTCTCAAGTCAATAATATTGTCATCATTCTTATTTGAATGATTCACTAAGATAGGGAATGTAAATGTTAACGAGAAGAAAAAATGAGAAGCATTGGTTTATGTTCTTGTCTCTAAGTTATCTCTCAAAGAAAAAATCTAATACTTTTCTTTTGTGATTGGTTTCAATAAATAAACATGATGTTATTAAACTAATGTAGTGGTCTTTGTATTTACTCCAAATTTTTTCTTGAAAATTCATGCACATGTAATTGTGAACTCTGTACAAAAAATTATTAATATGATTTATGTTCACACAACTAATTGTAATATGATCTCTTATAACATATAATCATTACATTAATGTGGTTTTGTATTCATATAATACATGTGCTTATTATTTACATGACTTGGTTAACCTTTTTATATTCAATGTTTATATTAAATACACAATGTATTCTTATTGCATACTATTGAATTGTGATAATAAAGAAGCATTAAAATTTGAAATGCATTCAAAAAGTGATGATACATCAAACCTATCTACCAAATATTATACATAATAACTTTAGAAAAATCATAAAAGACAATATGTGTTTGTACATATTAACCATGTGATAACATTATTAGATCTAAACTTACTCAAATATTAACTCAAGTTACTTAAATCTAAATTTACTCTCCCATATTTCTTTTCATAGATATAAATTAATAGAAAAGTGGTGAAGTTTAATCCCCAAACTTCCAAACTTGAGCGCATGTGTGGGAACTTGCAACCAAACACAAATGTGTCAAATTCTAAAAACAAGGCTGCGATGCTATGAAGTTCCTACCAAATGTTGCCAGGATTGTTTTGTTCTTTGATTTATAGACAAATTAAGAACAATATTGTTTCAATCAAATTGGGGTCAAGCATGGTACCATTGACCATTTTCTAATCTTTTATCTATATTGTTGCTATCTTTGCCACCAATGCTCCAACTGGTGGCTATAAACTTGGAGGGGGCACTACAATAGGCTATCAAATAACAAGGTATGCCAAACGAGGTTCTAACCTTGCCCCCTCCACTACTGTGTATGTTTACTCTATTTTTGGAAATGGTCCAATATCTTGATCCATTACTAGGGTTGATGAATCAATTAATTCCAAAAATTACTTGCATTTCAATTATGTGTGTGGTCTTTAACAAGAACAAAGTACTTGCATTTCATGTATATAGTCTTTAACAAGAATAAAGTATTGATTGTGGTGACAACCATTGCTTATAGCAAATACAAAACCGTGTTATGAGAAATGTATTCTTTACTATAACAGATGTTATGATATTTTATTATATAGATTATTCTATTATATAATTATTTAATTTTAGGGTTAAAAACTATAAAATATAATTCTAATTTATTAATATTATTTTGAAATTTAAAATAATTATAAAATAACAATAAATATTTGAATCAATTATACTATAATCCTAATCTTAATCAATAATTATTCTAATTTTAATTAAATAATTATTAAGTAAAGTTATTATAATTTAAAAAATTAGTTATGACCCTAATTTTATAATTATTAATTAAATTATAATTTTAAAAGTATTATAATTTTGTTTAGAGTTAGAACTAGGATTAGGATAAAAATAGGGTTATAACTAGCATTAACATTTGAGATTTAGTCAAAAATTTCATTAGCGCTCGGCTCTGCTCTACTCTACAACTTTCCCACCTTAGCCTTTTTTGAATTTCCTCTATTTTTGCTTTGACTTGACTACCCGATGGGCCGATCAGGCAGGGGCCCCAGTAAGGCTTCCCATTCCAGGAATGTTGTCCCTTTGTCTGGTGTTGTGTTTGCCTTTGCAACTTCCAATATTGATGTTCCCTATGTTGGTTCGCCCTCTCATACTTCTAGTCCTTCTCCTGTAGGAAGGATAGTGGGTACTTCTGGCAAGATGCCTTTGTCCCCATCCTTTGGTTTGGACTCTTTCTTCTTTGAAGAAGAACTGACCTTTTTTGTGGATAAACTAGTGGGTGTTAGCTTGCCAACTATGGGAAGACTGAACATAGATTATGTTTCCTACTCAGTAATTGGTTGGGAAGTTGATGTCCCTGAAGCATTGATGATTAAGGCTATGGACGACCTCACGCTATCATTGGTTGGAAAATTCCTGGCGTATCGCCTAAATATTGAACAGGTAAGGCTTTGGGCTGCTTTTGTTTGGAACTTAAAAGGAAGTGTCTCTATTAGTGTAATGCCCAAAGGTATCTTCCTCTTTTCCTTTGTTTTTTATGAAGATATGTTAAAGGTTCTAACGGGATGCCCTTGGGCCTTTGATGTTGGTTTCAAGAATTTTCTCTCATTGTGTAAATGGAAATTGGGCTTTGACCCTTTTGCTGACTTGGGTGCTACGATTCCTACATGGGTATGCCTTCCCAGGCTACCCCTTGAGTTTTGGGAGTTGGGAATCCTAAAAGGGATTGCCAACTCTTTTGGAAGCCTCCTGGTAGCCGACAATATAACCCAAGAAAAGTCTCACTTAGTATATGCTCAAATTTGTGTTAACGTAGATGTTAACATAGTTCTGCCAACCTCAGTGCTCCTTAAGTCAAAGTTTGGAAACTAGTACCAACCTCTTGAGTACGAAAATGCAAGAAATTTTTGTGAGTCCTGCAAGAAATTTGGCCACCTTATTGACTCATGTAATAAGAGGCCTCAAGACGTGTTTAATGGATACAATCAATCCCTAATCAAGCCTATGATTAAGGATTCTAAGGTTGATACTGAAGCCCCCCTCAATAAGGATGAGAGCGTTTAGGATGGTGTTGTAGTCCTAAAAAATCCCCCCTAGGAATGATGAAATCTCCTTAGACTAAGTTGCTACTTGTCAAGAGCCTCTTGCTATCTCACGAGTCTTGGATTGTAAGGAAAGTAAGGAAATGGTCTCAGGGGAGGGATCTTAATCACTAGAATGAAGCAATGTATGAAGCCAAAGGCAGATGAAGAGACTTTTAATAAAAAATCAAATGAGGATTTGGTAATGATTCATAGGGTGGTTAACGAATCGGCTCATGAGAAGGCCGATCTTGGTGCTATGGCAGTGGAAGGGATAAAGGAAGGGGAAATAGTGTCACATCCTGCTAATGTTTCTTATGTTCCTTCTTAGTCCTTGGGGGATATTTCATTTTTGTCTCAGAGGGAGGGAGGGAATTTGAATGAATCATTGGCTATTTTAGGTTCCCCCCCTCATCCCAGTGATAGAGAAGATGAAGAAAACTGGACACAAGCTACAAGCAAGTCAAAAGAAATAGGATTTTGGAGGAGGAAATAAGGTTGGAAGACCTTCTCAAAAGGAATCTAGAAATAAAGATATGGTGTGTGATGTGGCTTCAGGAAAACAAAAAACTTTGGACTCAATCACGGGTCCAAAGTCTAAAAAGAAGTGATGCTGGATCTTTTCATAATTGCCTCCTAGTGTTTTTGTCACATACTTGTTTTGAATATGAAGATTCTCTCCTGGAATATCAGGGCCCTAAATAGCCCTTACAATTTTTTTGGTCAAACGTGTATATTGGATAACAAAGTGGACTTCCTACTCCAAGAAACTAAAATGAGGAAAGCGACCTTTGACAAGGCTGTTTTGAAATTTTGGCCTAGTGCGAATTATTTTTTGAGTGAGGCTGAGGGGGATTCAGGGGGAATAGTCACTTTGTGGTATCCCTTGAAATTTAATGGTTCTTTGGTATTTTCTAGAAATAACATCCTAATGGTGTCTTTGGAAGACCTATCTTCTTTGGAAAAATGGAATTTAATCAATATTTATGCTACCAATTTTAGTAGGGATAGACTGCAGCTATGGGATTTTTTGAATGATGTTATAAATAGCATATTAGAGGACTACTGGATGTTGGGTGGTGACTTCAAATTTCCACTTTTACCCTCAAAAAATTTGGTGGGGGGGGGGTTGGATGACTACTCTGAAAGTATGATGAATTTTGTTGGCTTTTTTTAATTCTTCCAGGTTATTTGATGTTCCCTTTTTGGGTCCAAGTTCACATGGTCTAACAGAAGGCTTGGTAATTAGTTGATTCAAGTGAAGTTGGATAGGTTTCTTGTTTCTTCCAATTGGAATATTTCTCAACACCTCTCCCTCTCTGCCCTCCCAAGATCTAGTTCAGATCATAATGCCATCTTGCTTAAGATAAATGTTGATCCTAATAAAGGCCCTTTCCCCTTCAAGTTTGAATTAATGTGGACTCTCAATCCTTAATTTGTTTCCCTTATTGAAAATTGGTGGGTTGAACCTACGGTTTGCACCCCCCTAGAGAAGCTAAAAATAATTAAGCAAAGAGTGAAAGGATGGAACAAATTAACTTTTGGTAACATCTTTGATACAAAAAAATTCTTGAGGGACAACCTAAAGGAAGTGCACGATAAAATGGAGGCTGGTCTAGTGGACAAAGACATTTACACTCAAGAACATAATCTAAGATCTTAATGGTTTAAGGTCAATAAACAAGAGGAGATTTTATAGAAGAAAAAATCTCAGGTTCAGTGGCTTTCTGAAGGAGACATAGAAGTAGGAACAAGATAAGAATGCTTAAAAAAGATGATGGCACAATGGTGACTACTGAAAGAGAAATTGTTGAGGAAGCTGTGAACTTCTACTCTTCATTCTAGAATGTTCCAAGGGATGCTAATCAGGTATTTGATGATATCCTTCAAGTGATTCCAAAAGTTATTACTAAGAAAGATCTAAAGGTCATGACCACTGTTGTTTCTCTCCAGGAGGTTAAACAGGTTGTCTTTTAATTTGGGGCTTACAAAGCCCCAAGGCCAGATGGGTTTCCCTTGGCATTTTTTTAGATTTACTAAGACATTGTGAATATTTACCTGTTAAATGCAGCTAGATATTTCTTTAGATTAGGAATTCTTCTTAATCAAATGAATGCTACATTCATTGCCCTTATCCCTAAGGAGGAAGATGCCTCATCCATGAAGGACTTTAGACCCATCAACTTGTGTAACATAGTGTATAAAATATTCTCAAAGATAATTGTGTTTAGACTAAAAGATGTGTTAAGTAAAATGATAGCCCCAAACCAAAAAGGATTTGTCCAAGAAAGAAACATCTTAGATGTCATGATTACCACCAATGAAATACTTCACTCAATTGACCTAAGTAAAAATTCGGGGATGGCTCTAAAAATTGACATATCAAAGGCTTATGATAGAGTCTCTTGGTCATTTCTCTTTGTCATTCTTAAGAAATTTGGGATTGAAGAAAGATTCCTCAAGTTGCTCACTACTTGTGTTACCACCCCTATGTGCTTGGTTCTTGTGAATGGAGTCCCCCATGGTTTCTTCTCATGTGGCAGAGGTCTTAGACAAGGAGACCCTCTCTCTCCCCCTATTTGTTTATAATTGTAGCTAAGGTCCTTAGAAGGAATATTCAAAAGCTCATTGATTATAAAGTCTCAAAAGGAGTCAATGCTGCTTTGTCCCTACCGCCTGACTCTCATCAACAGTTTGTTGATGCTACCATTTTGTTTGGAGAAGCCTTAGTTGGTAAATCCAGCCAATGCAAATATGTTTTAAATAACTATGCTTATGCCTCAAGTTAGTATATCAATTATAATAAGAGTAAGTTATACTTCTTCCATGTTGATCATATTGTGAAAGAAAGAGTGGTGCAGATCTTGGGCTGTTGGGAAGCTATTTTTCCTACTGCTTATCGATTCAATCTCCCTTTGATCTCAATAAAATTGGAAAATAATTATTGGAATCACTTAATTGAAAGAGTCCAAAAAAAGCTAGCTGGATGGAAAGGTAAACTTTTAAGCCAAGTTGGGAAGATCCAATTGCTAAAATCTTCTCTCCAAAACATTCTGGTCTACTATTTGTCTCTGTTTAAAATCCCGAACTTTATTGTGGAAAAAATTGAACAAATCCAGAGAAGATTCATGTGGTCTGGCACGAAAGAGAAAAATAGATTTGCGTTGGTTGGTTGGGAGAAAGTGTGTACCCCAAAAAATGCTAGTGAATTGGGGATAAGGAGAATTAAACTCTTCAACAATGCTCTCACTACCAAGATGGGGTGGAGCCTTTTGGAAGGGACTAAGGATTGGGTTAAGATCTTCCAAGCTAAATATCTTACAAATAGAGATCCTGGTTGTTTCCTTACTTCCTTTGATCTTCCTTATGGATCTGTCTTTTAGAACCACTTTATCAAAACCAAAAGCGTGTTAAAGTTGAGAGTGAGAAAGCATATTGGCAATGGGAAGGATACTAATTTCTAGAAGGACCCTTAGATTGTTGAGCCCCCTCTCTCTTCTTTAGATGGTCTCAACACCCTAAAATAGAGTTTGACCAAAATTTGTGGCAAAAATGTGGTAGAGTACATTAATTGGGAGGCAGATGAACCAAAATGGATTGAATTTAACAGACTGCTTAGGAGTGCCAACTTGAGAGGTCAAAGACAACATAATTAGGATCATGTGGTGCAAAGGCTAAACAACCTCATTGGGGAGGTGACTTGGTTCTCTAAAGATAGGAAAGATGAATGGTTGTGGATTAAGAACCCCTTTGGATGCTTCTCGATCAAAAATGCTTATAAGAACTAGAGAAACCTCTAAATGATTGCATAGATCTTCATTAGGATAAGCTGTGGATAAAAAACCTAACTCTGAAAGTTAACTGTTTCTAGTGGATAGCCTCCCATAGTAGAATAATAACTATTGATAATCGTGTAAGGAGGGGGTTCTAGTTAGTTAATAGATGTGTTCTATGCAAACAAGAAGAAGAGTATGTTATGCATCTATTCTTTCATTGTCTGTACTCTAGAGATGTTTGGTCCTTTTTCCTCCCTATGGTGCTCACAGACTAGGTATTCCCCCCTACCATGAAGTCATTTGTTGAAACTTGGTCTTATAGTCCTTACTCCCACAAGATTATATTGGACCTTTGGAATCAAGCCCCTCCTTTCATAACATAGGGAATTTGGAAGGAAAGTAGCAATAGGATTTTTAGGGAAACTAAGAGAAACAACCAAAAGCTATGTATGTCTATAAAGGCCCAGATACAGGAAAATGTGGAAGTTGGCAAGTACAACTATCAAAAGTCTGACCCACTTAAAAAGAATTAAGAATCAAGAAAATATGGGGAATAAAGAAGGATCTTATCAATATCAATTGGTCTACTCTTTTTGCTAGAAAGAAAACTATGTGGACTCCTCTCGAGAGGGAATTGAACAAATGCAACTTTGATGGGTGTTCAAAAGGTAATCCTAGCAATGCAGGGGCAGGGGGTTTGCTGAGAAATCACCTTGGTGATTGCATAGTGGGATATGGGAAAAAATTGGGTATCTGCACCAACAACAAAGTTGAGGAAATGGCAGTGTGGGGAGGAATTAAGAGACTAAGAGACTTTGGTTTTCAGAAGGTCATCTTGGAAGGAGACTCAAAATTAATAGTAGACATACTGAATGGTGGTTCTGTAGTTCCTTGGGAACTAAAGGACATAATTGAAAACTATAAGGAACTTATGAAATTCTTCACACATTGTCGTATCCAACATGTGTTCAGGGAAGGTAATCTCTCTATTGGTTGTTCTTCCAATGTGACACTCATGTGCAATACATGGACCCAATGGGAGTTTCACCAGTTGCCTTTGACAATGAAAGATAAAGTTCTTAAAGAAAAATATGAATTTTTTTATAACTTATAAGGTTGTGATAAGGGATCAGTATAGAGGGATGATTAGATTTGATGATAAAAGGGGCTCTTGTACTAATGATGGCAATCTTGGTACGACATGTAGTAAGAAGATATCCCCAAGTGTGACATTTAATTTTTGTATCATTCCCAAGAACACCCAGGATCACATGGTTTATTTCATTGCTAAGTCTTGTGTCAAATCACAATGTTTCTACGTGCCTAATGTCATTTCCCTCCACTTAATCGAGGATTGGATTGCTATGAAAAATCTAGACTCATTTATTATCAATAAAGGTAATAATGCTAATTTTGTCCTAGGAAACGTGTTAAAGGTCTCTTCTATCAACCAGTTCCCAATACTCATTTCAAAAAGAGATCATTATCAAAATAACTTTTGTTGTGTCCTCTGCAAGGATAGTTGGGTGTCTGGGTGTTGTGGTGGTATGAAGAAAGGGTTTTAGAAGAATAACACTAAAAGTTTACAAAATTCCAAAATTAGAGGGTCAAGAAAATGAATTGAACCTCCAAATTGCTCGGCTCTCAAGAAAAATACCAACCTTTGGAGGTTGTTCCATAGGGCGGGGATGGTCTCATTCTTTAAGGCTATGAAAGGGTATAATGTGAGTCTTATGGATAAATTCACTAACTCTTAAAGGAAAGGGCATGTGACTATAGGGGCAGTGAAATTTGATGTCACTTCTCAACTCATTGTGGAGGTGAGGAGTCTAGAGAATCAAGGAAGAAATGTTTCCAAGAAGAGCGGAGCTCACTATTAGGTGTTTGTGGACAATTTCCTTCATGATGGTGAGAAAATCATGCGGTTTCAGAACAGGTACGACTCAAAATTCTACCACCTTTTGCTCCAGTTAGTATGTTCATTATGAGATATTTTACATTAGAGGGAAGATACATGACCATCCATGCTTATCACTTTCTCCTGCTTAACCACATTCACCATAACAAAGGCATTAACCTACCTTTTTACTTGCTTTCATCCTTGCAACAAAATATTGAGAATGGTGTGACTCACCCACTGCACCAAGGCCTCATGCTTGCCCTCTAAGAGTATGCCCTAGCTAAAAATCCTCATGACAACCCTCTGGCTGCTAGGAAAGATATCCCTAATCAAAATACTATGGAGGAAGACGAACCCCTCGTTGTTGATAATCCCAATCCAGAGCCTAACCTTAGGCCTTTGCCTCAAATTATTGCCCACAAGGTGAATTTCCCTGTGAATGTCTCCCCATTGGCTGCTAATAGTTCCAAACCCTCTACCCTTGTGGGTAAGAGGGATCTTGCTAAAAAATCCTTTGAGATTGAATTGGTTAAGGCCACCCCAGAGAGGTGGAAACACTCGCTGCTGCTCCTTGAACCATTGAGGGTCAAGAGCCTAAAAACTGACATGAAAAAAATAGAGTGTGGTCATTACCATAAATGAAGATAAAGAGGGGAACCAAAGGGATGATTTGGAGGAAGGGTAGTCAGGTTTGTTTAATGGAGGCCGAAGATCAACACATTTAGCTAAGGTTGCCTCTCTAGATAAAAAGGGAAAACATAAGGCCATCATCTAAGAAGAGGAGGAACAAATGGTGGTTGAATAGTTTGAGCCACAAGTGGATGATGGTAGTGAGGACATGGATTTTGAAGAGAGTGCATATGATATGGGAGAGGAAGACTTGGAGGAGGCTAAAGAAGATAAGGAGGAGGAAGATATTGGAAGGGAAGAGGAACATAGGGTTGATATGATGAAATCCATAGAAATAGAGAACAAAGCCATTGCCACTAATTCTCCCGAAGATTCTAACATTGATTTTCTTAAAAGTAGGATTACTTATATGCAGGTTCAGATGGATGACATGGAGAAGGTTATCACCGCCTTGATGAAGGTTGCCAACGGTCTCATGCACCGAGCCATGGTGGGTGCGGTCTCTAGACAAACTAAGATAAGGAAGATGCTCAAGGAGATGGGGAAGAGTGAAGAAAAAAAGGAACATGAAGATGAAGAGGGCCCTGATTGGAGGGAGTTCATCTCCCAAATTGGCGAATACTGGGACTTGATAGCCAATGCTAAGTGATGGCATTGTTTCTCTTTCGTGTTTATGACTACTCTAAATTTTTGGTTCTTAGCTTTATTATTCCTTACTGGTATTATATAATAGCCTTGTTATGGTTATGCATATGTTGGACTTTGGTAAGTCTTATTAATGTTTTGCACACTATTAGTTGGATTAGTATGGGTATTCTATTTTTTATTAAGCTTATTATGGTTTTGTGGTTACAATTTTGGATACTCAGCCTGCAAGCCTTCTTGGTTTCTAGTTTTTGTATGTTGTTGTTTTCTGGTGGTGGTTGGTGTTGTTTTTCCTAGCCTGTTTCCCTTTTTGTTGTTTTGACTGTGCAACCATGGGATCAGGGCCCTTTCCCTGCTTAACTAATCAAAAACATTTGATATTTAAGTGAATAAAATTTTAAGATGATAAAAATAAATAAAAAATTATTGATCAAATTTAAAAACAAGTTCCATTTTATTTTATTTTCTATAATTATGATTATATAGAAAAATGTATAATTAGACTAATAAGTTAATGAATAAATACAATTAAAGGTTGCAATTAAATATTTTCTTGAATACATTCCAAGTTCTTTAAAATGATTATATACATATGTGTATTTAGAAATTTGTTATAAAAATACTAACTTCTTCAAATAATTAAAATATATTATTAGCAAATATTGAATTTATAATTAAATTAAAATAAAATTTCTTAAATTAAATATATTTATTTACAAAGTTAAAAAGAAACAAACTAGGGAGATAAAAGAACAAATAGATTCATTATATGGTGATGGTGTAAATATGAATGGGAACTAAAATGAATTATAAAATAATTATTAAATAGTTCTAAGCTATATTAAAATAGTTATTCAATAAATAAGTATATATATTTTAATTGTCTATGTATTGTTCCAATCAAAATAAAAAATAATGTATTATATTATTGAAAATTAAATATAATATTATTATCAAATATTGAATTATATATTAGATGTTATATATATATATATATTACATATTATATAGTATATATCATAATATTATGTTAAAGTTAATATATTAAAAATAATTTAATAATATAATATACTTAAATATATTATTAATTTGTTATTAGATTATTTTTCATATATTATATTATTTTCCATTGATTTTTTTGTATATAATATTTTCTTTATTATAATTTTTTATATATTAAATTATATAATAGATATTTGACCTTTTTTATATACTAGATTATATGCGAGTGCATGTATATGTATATATACTATTTTTAAAATACTAAATTATAATGTTTTTAATTATATTTTTATATATTTTAAATTTTACTAGTATAGATTTTTTAATCACTATTTTAAATCTTTTTCAAAATTGTTTTTTAACAATTTCTAACTTTAACTTTCTCATAATCATTGATTTCAGAATATACAAACAATAATTGAGAAGTGTAGAAGCTTCAGTAGCCTATCATGATCTGAAACTTGCTCAATCTAAAGGCTTTAGGAAGGTTTGGCTTAAAGGTGATTTGTTAATTGTCATCAATTGTCTTAAGAAGATTAATCCTCCTTGTTGGTCTATTGATCCTATCATTGTTAATTCTATTGCTATCCTGAAATTATACCTTTGAACAATGTTTTATCTCACATTTATCGTGAGGGTAATGGGTTAGCTGATAAGTTTGCTAATGTTGGGGTTCTTGAACCTAAAGTTTGGGATTGGTTAGATCCCCTTCCCATTGATATTCAAACAATTGTTAATTATGAAATGTGGACTATGTAGGGAGGGGGTTTCTATAATGATTATTTTATGTCACATGCATAATCTTATTGCCAATATCACATTGCATTGTGATAATTTTGAGGAGAGCTTGACTCTCATTAATGATTTTGAAGTTGTTCAAAAGGTCTTGCATTTAAAGATAATGATGGTCTTCAATCTTTTTGATACTTGCTCCAAACGGATTTTGGGTATTTGTAGAGCCCTTTTCTTCT
Source organism: Sequoia sempervirens (assembly GCA_007258455.2). NCBI lineage: Eukaryota > Viridiplantae > Streptophyta > Pinopsida > Cupressales > Cupressaceae > Sequoia > Sequoia sempervirens. The sequence continues at coordinate 14,259,985 of VDFB02047397.1, read as the reverse complement.
TGAGACTTCTCCTTCTTTTCATTTTCTCCTACATTTGTTATGGCTTTGGTCTGTGTTCAATACGAGGGGTGAAAGGAACAAAATTAAGCCCGTGTCTTGTGATGCTACAAAAAGCAATAAGAAGATTTTGGGTCTTTTGGAGAAGGGTGGTGTTACCCCTTTCATCGAAAATATTCATAGCTTTGATCCTATGGTGTCTCAGGCCTTTGGTAATGGCTGGCAGAATAGGGTGCTACGGGTGTTTGGTTTGGAATTCAACATCACTGAAGAGTTGATTGGTAGCATTATGGGATTGGCCATTGATGGTAGAAAGGTTTACAAGGATAGGAAGGAGTCCAATGTTGCTAGGTGACATTCTTCAAGAGGAAGGAAAGGGACTAGTTGCAGAAGCTAAAATGTGGTGGCTTTGATCGAAATTCCATCAAAACCTTCTAGGCTGACCTAATTGTGGAGATTATGAGGTATATAACCCTTGATGGTAGATTTTTTGTCCTCTTTGGCTACCATTTTGTGTTACTAAACCATTTCAGGCATAAAAAGAGGGTGTCTTTTCCATAATATTTGTTGGTTTCTTTAGAAAATGGGATTAAGGATTTTAAGAGAAACCCTAAGAATCTTATTTTGCATGAGGGTTTAATCATGGATTATGCTAAATCTTTTACTATTCTAGACGAACCTAAGAAAATTGCTAAAAGTCATCTAAAACATGTGAAGTCAGGTTATGTTGTACAGGTTTCGATTTTGAGGAAGTTGAAGGGGATGTTGAAGGGTTTGTCGATTCTATGGAGGTGCTCTCAGAGCCCCTTGAAGACTTTGATCCTAATCCGAAAAAGAAGGTGCAAAAGACTCAACAACCCACCTAGTTTGAAGGGTACCAAACTAGCAGTGAGGAGGATGAGAACACTGTTGTTTTTTCTAAGGTTCAAAAGGTTCAAAAGGTTCAAAAGGGGAAAATATTGACCCTTGTTCTGGAGAGGAAAAAGACATTGATGGCTAAGGGTGAGAGCCATTCTTTTGCTAAGAAGTTGTCTCCGACTATTGAAGATGAAGCTTGTGATAAGGTAGATTCCCCTATTTCAGAGCGGGCAAGGAAGACTTGTCTACATTGTGGTAATAGTTCGAAGAAGGCTAAGGGTAAGGAGCAATATGTTGGCAGGAAGAAATAGTCTCTGGAGGATAATGTTTGTGACAACTTGGATGAGTTGTGGTTGGAGAGTCTGAATGGTGAGCATTAATTATTTGTTGATAAAGGTTTTGAGGTGGAAAAGGAGTTGGGAAATTCTTATGGTCATTTTTTTCATGTTGAGGTGGAGAGTCCTAAGCAAAAAATCAAAGTCCCTAATGGTGACTATGCTCCCAACAAGGGTAAAGAGGTTTTTCAGGATGTGCAAGAGACTCAGGCTGCTCCTGAGGATAATTTGGTTGATGAAAGGGATATTTTTAATTGCAATCGTGAAGAGTTATCTAATGTTTTGGGCATGGAAAAGAATGGTTCGATCATTTTCTTCAAAATCTTCAAATGGTTTTTCAATGAATTGAACCTTACCAATGTTAAGATTCGGTTTGTGATTATCAATGTTGAGATTAATACTAATTCTCACGAGTCTTCTATTCTAGCCTAGGTTAATCCATTATTTGATATCTTGAAGACATTTACTGATGAAATGTTGAAAATGAAGGACTTTGAGTATAGAGTCTCAGTTTTGAAAGAAAAAATGACCAAAGCCTATGAAAATCTTGATACTGTGGTCAAAGTTAGCCGTTCTACTCTCCACAATAATGCTGAGGGTCTTCAATTTCTTAATAAAAAAGGCTAGATTGTGGAAAGGTGGGCCTTCTAGTGCATTGAAGGAAGTTGTTGGTATGGTTGATCTCCCCAAAGACAAGAAGGGCAGGGGGTGTGGAATGATAAGAGCCCCTACACCCAAAACTGTAACAAGACTAAAAAGAACTTAGGGGTTCCTGTTAATGAGATTGTCAAGATGGTGGAAATGCACAAGAAGATTATTGCTCATGATCTTGAAGCGACTAATATTCTGAAAATTTTATAGTTGTTTGTTGGTTTTGTCTTGCATTTTTGCTTTTCTTTTGCTGGTTTTTTTGCTAATGGTTGGCTTCTTGTTATGTTTTGATTATTTTTAAAGCAACAGTCTTTTTTGTATAGGGTTTAGGGCCCTTCAAAACCTGATTTTATTTTAATCAATTTTTTTTTTGAGAAGTGGCAAAACAAATGCCTAAAAAAAAGCCAATAAAATTGCAAAAATAGTTTCTAATTTGTCCTCATCGCCTAAGCTTTTTTAGCCAATATATTCAAGAAAAATAATTTTGAAAATTAGAAAAATTAAAATTCATGCATTTTACTTTAGAGGAATGAAAATATATTGTATGAAAATAAAATAATCAAATTTGATTGGCTGAAATTTAAAATATAAATCAAAGACAAGTGGAGAGCATCAATGAGGCATGAAATATTTTATGATTTTGTAAAGGCATGAAATATTTAATTATTTTTTAATTTGTTATGAAATTTTTTGGGTATGCATTTAGAATTTTTATAAAAATTTGAAAAGATAAAGCTTAAATGAAAGTGAAATATATTAGAATTTTAAAATATTATAATATTAGAAGGCATACATAACTCAAGATGGAAGACTTGTCACTAGTGTTGCCAAAAGCAATGCAAAATAAAGAGATGATAACCATCCACAGACAAAATTTCCCATGGAAACTGGTCATATTGCAGCTCTGAACACGTCACAAACCATGAGCATAATGACAAGGGAAACATACACAACTTATAGTGATTTAAAAGCATTGACAGACGTAATTTACAAATTCAATGAACATTGGCCAGATATTATCATTTTGAGGTAACAGTACAGGGCCTTAATCTTGACTAATACAAAGCTCAATGTACTTCTAATATACAATCAATTTCTTTCTTTCTTTCTTCAAATATTTTTGACGTTCACTTTCGTTCTATGCATCCATATTTCATTGTTGTCATCTTTGTATGTCCTAGGTCAAGATAACTTGTGTGTGCTTAATCATCAAACGATTTCATCACCCTGAACAAAATCTAAGACCAACATTCACCTAGATCATTGTTAATTTTTTGCCAATATTACAGTTCAAGACATGATGGTGATGAAGACCTGAGTTTGACCAAGAGTCACTGCTTGGTTAATTTCTACAGTTATCAAAAACATAAAATACATTTTAATTAAAAATATAATGCTATGATCGCCACAATGAAAAAAAAAAAGCATTAAAATGTTAATTTGAGAAACAAACAAACACATCCATCATCGCAGTTGCCAAAAAATTCATGTCAAGGCCTGCTTTACTCATAAGTTTGTTCATTTTTAAAAGCACACAATATTTCAAAACAATAAATGAAACAGTACAAGCTATAAGAAACACTTTAAATGGTCAACTATGGCATCCACAAAATTAGTACAACATCAAACTGTTCAAATACAAATCTCAAATATGAAGCCCTTCACAAGATTAAAAAGAGAGTGCCAACTAGAAGCACTTCTATACCTTTTACACAACTTCAAAAACAATTACTCATTCAAATCTTGAAGAAATCAAAGAGAAGCAATGAAAAATGAAGTACACTTTAAAAAATTGAGATAGATTTCTGAAATTAAGCCAATAGAGACTACTATATTTGCAAAATATTGAATAGAGTGTAACATAATTTTAGAATCAGAGTTAATTTTGCATATATAAAGTAAACCTATCTATCCAATGTATAATATTATAAAGTAACATGCACAAGCATTCATTCAAGTCTATAGGAAGCATGTTCCCTTGGTATAAGATCGCATAATCATATCTATTATTTTTCCCATCATTATTGCATTAAACCTCATAAAACAAAAGATAAGTGCAATTGCAAAGAAGTCAGAAATCCAAATGAGAACAGTGAGAAAAGGAGGGCACAGTGGAATAGTATCACAAATTACAAGGAATTAATTCTTGGCTTATGATAGATCACAAAGTGCGTCCCAAAACATTGACTAACCGGACCTACTTTCAAGCTCCATTGACCCACTTTGATCACTTCTAAACAATAGTACAATTTCTTGCTTTCTAGAAGAAATAATTTATTAGAAATGTAGACAAGAATCTGAGAAGGACCACTGATGAAAGAAAATTACAAATCAACGATAGTAGAAATCACAAGGAATTCTCAGCTAATAATGGACCAAAAAGTGTGGCTGAAAAACATCAATACACTAGAAAGTGTGGCCCAAAGCATTGCTTATCATCATACTTGCAAATCTCTATTGTTTTAATAAATATGCAATAACAAAACCCTAAACATAATAACAAAGAAAAAAGATGAACTGAATTAATAAATCAATTGCTAAAACATGCATATGTGTATGTTGAATAATAGGGAACGTACATTTTTAATAGTCTGGCAAAGTCTTGTTTGCACTGTCATGGTTGTGGGCCACTACAGTTAAACCTGTTAACGAAGCTAAATAGTAAATCATAGCAACCCATATGTAACTGAGTGAAGAAGATAAACATGGTAGAAATCATGATTGTAAGAGATATAAAAGTACTATTCATTATACCCTAGCTGCAGATGTGGTTGTTGAGAGCCACTGTCCTTCAAGTTTGGTTGGCTTTGTTGCACACGGAATGCAGGTAGGGTAGCAATCAGTTGAGGATGGTGTGGTTCTTCTTGCTAGCATTGTGCAATTGAATAATAACTTTGTAGAGACTGATTTTCAAGTAGCTGATTTACGATAAGACATGTGTACATCTTGAGAAAATAATTATTTTGATCTATAATAGTTACAATTTGAAAAAAGAAGAGTCTTGTGAAAGTATATTATTTGCATAACAGTAGAAGTAAACATCAGTGGATATTTTGGTAAGGTATGGTTGTAATAGGGTTTGAGATCGTATTAAAATCTATTTATCCATTAACCAAAAATAGGTAGAAGAGGAAAACAACCTACCACATGTCAGAGATATTTGTTATCAAATTCTAGTGAAGCCTCCTACATATCCAACAGAAGAGGAGTCAAACATTTGCTTACTATTATGTGATTAGGGTAGATCCGAAGAAAAGAGAAAGTTGTGCCTTAAGGAATCTAATTGCAATGAGATGAGTTAGTCATGTTGTGTCAGCACAAAGTACTTCATAAGGGTCTGTTGAAATTATTTTAAAATCATTAAATTTGTGTTTTATCGTTTGATAACATGAAAGTTTTAAAGCTTATGATATTCATGTAATAATGTTTTTGGATTTTAATTGTGTGATAATTTATATCAACTTTTTGGAGCATACTTCATGAACCATAATCAAAATGAGGTACAAACAAAAAAAAATGTTAGATTAATATGTTGACACTTTCATTATAGGTTCACCTTTCTTTTCCTAACCTTGATCGTTACACTCTCAAGTTCCTGATCCAATTGATGCAGGTGCTCTACAAGCAAGGAGAACAAATCTTCACCAATTCTCTGCCTACAAATGATTGATTTATGAGAAAAAAAAATTAATTAAATCTTCAATAAAAAATAAAATAAAGTATGTAATTAATTTGAAGTAGAGAAAAACCTTAGTTGACTTCTAAGCCACTTATTTTCATTCTTAGCTCTTTCCATTTCGTAATAAAACATCTGCTGTTTTGATCAATGCAAACAATTTAAATTACAATGTGAAATAGGGTAGGGTATCAAAGATTCAGAGGGTGTTATAGTCTTTCCTGCGTTTAAAAATAGGAAAACCATAATATATTAATGAGAACACAATGTTAAATTTGTTGGACGAGATGAACATATTGAATAAACACTACTCAACCCAGCCACTTCATTATGTGCCAGTAAACACAAGCACACCATAGATAGAAACACACATTTCAGCATGCATAAAAAGTCCCAGCGGATAAAACATGAATTTTGAGAAGTCTTTGCTTTCTATGTAAGTTGCAGCCTTTATGATTTCAACAAATAAATTACAAATCCAAAGAGGTAGTTTATATAAGGAGAATATCAGTGCTAATAGAAAGGAACATACCAAATGAAAAGATTTTGGAATGCCATTTTCCACTTTTAATTTTTGTGCCATCCTTTCTAACTTAATTTCACTCATCCCTAGATTGTTCTAAGAACTGCTCTATATTAAACAACAACACAAAAGCCCTCCTAATGTAGTTAGCTAGAAAATGTTTCAATCACTTGCTTCAAAATTTTTTTCGAGGTTAGAAATACAATTATTCAATGCTTCAAAGGTATACACTGGAAAAGAGCAAACCTTAGCATCAGTCTCCACAAATAGAAAATGGTCATTATTGTAGCCCTATTCTTTAGCTATTGTCTTTGAAATTAATAGATAATGTAAGCATACAAAATTCAAACACAACAAAATTGCTTATTTACATATACAAAATTTGTAGTCCAATATGGAAGATTGTTTGTGAAAGTGCAATTTACGGAATGAATAAAAAGGTCATTTGGTGCAGGAGCACCCATTCATTTTGTTTGCAATTTTTGGGTTTGTGCTGACTCTAACCAAGTCAGAGATTGTTGTGTTTGCTTTAGACCTTAGAAGGTCCTGTTTGTGTGAAAAATTGGTCACTAGGACTTAGCATATCCTAGCTTGATCAACGTTGTTTGTTATTGTTTGATTTAGCTATTTTAACATATGTTAAAAATATGAAGCTTATGTGTGTGTTAGACACATCCTCGTTGGTAAAAGATGCCATGGGCAGTCAAGAAGTGGTTGGTATGAGGTTGAGGAGATCAAGGTCCTAAAATTATGGTTAAAGGCAGAAGTGTGATTGCATGATAACTTGTTAGTTGCATGCACCTTTAGTTGTTTTTAAAAAAATTCCTTGAAATCAGCAAAAATCCGCGAGCCACTGCCCTTGCATGATGGGAATGGCATTCCAAATGGGGAAAATGGTTCATAGAGGAGTTAGTTAGCGTGTTTGTAAAAGAAGTTTTGCGGTGAATAGAAAACAGTTCAGAATTTTCTGCATTTTTCTATGTTTTCTGAAAACTCACTGTGTTTTCCAGAATTTTGTATTTTTCTGTGTTTTGCTTAAAAACCCGTGTTTTTTTTTACAGTGGAGAACAAAAACGTGTAAATAAAGTAGAATCTTTGTTTTTGAGTCCATAGAATAGGTTATCAAATCTTTATTTTTAGTTTTCTGTGTTTTGTGTGTGTTACCCACATGTTTGGAAAATCAGCGCTTAAAGTCACTAAGTTCATACCGCCATCTCACTGTTCTTAGACTCTTTGACCAGTTTGAATGAATATTTTATTGTAAATAAGCGTTGGGAATAGTTTTAATGCTTTGTTTTTATAAGTTAGAGTTGTAGCGCATAGTTTCTGAAAATTCCACTGTGTTTTGCAACAGTGCTAACATAGGCGTTGTTTACACAGATTTAGTAGTATTTTCATGTTAATAAGTTAGATTGGGTTCCTTTTTCTTCGTATTTTCAAGAGGAGTAGTGTAAAGCTTTTGAACTGAGACCTTAGATTAGCATTTGGTAGATTTATAAACACAGTTTTGGATAACCAGTCAAAACATGGCTTCCCCATGAAAACTGCCTGTGGATTCTTCTTGAAATTCATGGAAGTGACAGGGAAGCCATGTCCTTGCATGAGTCTAGTAACAGGAAGCTTTGAAAGACAAGCAGGAAATTGTCATACCAAACCCTAGGCGAGTAAGAATAACCTGGTTAGGAGTTTGGGTAAAGAAAGTTGAGAACTTGGGCAGGGATAGAAGTTGAACAGCAAGAAAATAAATGGATCAGTTGGCTTACAAAAAGCATGGAGACAGAGTATCTATCTTCCCTGCAAGGAGTTCAAATTAGATGAAGGATTTGGCACTTAGAATCTTCTAAGTCCAAGGAAGAGTGATAAGTTACAATAAGGTGTGGGATTTCCAAAGGTAAGACACTAGTGGAGAACTCTTTGAGAAGAGTTGGAGCAGGACTGTGATGGTCTTTTGAGCTCAAATAGAAACCTTAGTAGCAGGTTCAGGTAGGAGACAGTGAAAAGTCTTCAACCAGATAGTGCAAGCAACCTTTGGAGTTATCTTACATCATCATTGTTGAACAATTTTGACAATGAAATTGTTAACAGATAGTGTAAAAATTCCATGCAATTGGAATCTACGTAACAAAAACACTATAGATGAAATGTCATCTCTGTATTGATCATATGTAATTTCCACAAGCTGTGAAAAAATTTGTTGAAAGAGGTCTCCATTTTAGCAGCAACCAATGTTGCCTTCTTTCTTATGCAATGTGTAAGCCAGATTATGATAGTAGGAAAGTTGGGTGGTTCTTTTGCAATATGTGCAATTGGCATAACCTTTTTCAAGAGACTTGTCAAATAGCATCAAGCGATGACATGTGTTGCAGCAAGCTTCAAAGGAGGGCAAGTGGACATTCTTTTCCTTGAGTATGCCAAGTACCTGTGAATAAAAATAACTTGTTATATATTCTGTAGAGAACTGGAATAATTTAATAGATATGTCATAAATAAAATAAAATAATGATTTTTTGTGCTCTTGCTTGAATGTTGCATCTCACAAGAGTTTGCAACTGTGCTCTTGTGCATGCATCATTGAGCTCCTCCAAAAATGTAGATTGTGCTGTGCGCATTACGTTTGTGCCTTTTGGACCATTTCTAACAAAATTTTTGAAAAGGAGGGGCATGCTTGTTGTTGAAAACATTTGTTGTAAATGTGCACACAAATCTGTGTTGGTAGTTGGGATAACAACCTACACAAAAAATTGTTAATGCATTTAAGAAGTTTCAAAAGCAAAGTTGAATATGAAAATAAAATATAGATGGTTAGATATATATAGTTGCCATGTCTTCTTGGAGATCACCATCATTGACATGCATTTCAAACTGGTTTTTATTCAGATGATAAGATGTTCCTAGTGCTCCAAATGAACCAACAAAATAGTTGCAGTCTACTTCTATTAGTTGGGAGATAGTGAAGTCTGGAATTAACCTATCTTGTTTGCAGATAGTTGGCACACTTTCATCTATGCTTCTAGTGGTAAAAAAAAGACAAAAATCTGCATCACCTCTTTCATATTGAGTTTTAGACTTGATTGAAAAGTTGGTGATGCGAATGCTAGAGCCAATAGACATACAGAGTAAGAATGTATTTATCAAATTGTTTCTAATGTTTACAATTATAGTCATTTGACCATTGCAATCTACAAGGTCGACGTGTACTATTTTTGCTTTGCTTTGGACGTTAGTGTACTTGGTAGAAGGACCATATAGAACAAGGACATCTTCGAATAGAAAATCAATTGGTTCCGTGCAAAGCTCCAATATTGTACTAGGATTTGGGGTTGTTGAAAGTAGACTATAAAAATGAATTGTGTAGTTAATTTTGTGTTGTAAACATGTAATATACTTTGTTAACATTGAAGACTAGAAAATGCATGTTATTCTCAATTGTGCGAATATAAATTAAAGATTTCCACTATGTATGTTGGTGGTTGTAGAAATCTAGGGAAAATGTAGAAACATATACATAGCTTTTTAATAAAATTTGTTATAAAAGAAGACTATTAAAAATCAATACATTTCTTTGCTTTGGCTGCTATGTGTGTTCATTCTGCTAGGAGATGTTTAATTTACTTCGATGCTTTCGAAACAGCTATAGGAAGGAAAATAAATTGCAAGTCATGATATTTGTCAAAAATACTATTAAAATTATAATTAACTTGGAAGAATTGACATGTCTAACCATTTTGTTATGCATTCTTGTGCAGGTATAAACAATGATGCATCAAGATCTTTTCCAATGATTTCCATGTTTTTGACGAAACTGCAAAATAGAGAGTTTTTTACTTCTTTAGTTGTCTACCTTAAAAATATTGGTTTTCCTATTACATTGAAATATATATCCTATATATTTGAATGTTGTTTTATAGTAGATTTTTGGCTAGTATAAATACCTTTCCTCTGATGTAGTATTGATTGTATGGAAAGTTGTCGACGGAGTGTTGTTAATTTGCTTCATGTCCAATTGCCTTTGACAAAACAAATATGTTAGTCAATTATGATTTTCAAAGGATATTTTATTAAAGAAAATAAATTATTTCTATTGTCCATGTAAGCTATCCTTTTTTTGTGCCATGTTGTGCTTTTGCAAATACTGAAGAAGATGACGTGTTTTGCTCAATATTCATGATTTTAAGTCACTTGCAAAGCAATATTTGTATTGTTTTAGATTATATGCATTATGATCTTTAAAATAGTATAACTAAAGAGTTAAACTTTAAAGTACTATTTTTTGACTAAGAGTTAATGTATGTAGACAATAAAGCCTTTTTCCATATAAATTTCTTGTACATGATTACCTTTTGCAAGATGCAGAACATGGCTAGACAATGTTGGCAACATGAAATAGAAGAGTGTCATGATCTTTCTAGTATGATTCAAATCTTTGAATTTTTGTTGTAAGTGCATAATTGTTTGTCCAAACATGATCAATAATGGGCCTTGACAAAGGTTTTGTGTTTTCATGTAACAAATGTAAGTTGTGTATTTGCATGTTCTCTTTAAGCATTTCCAATTTTTTTGAGTTGGAAATGTCAATGTTGAAGTCACCTGCAATGCAAATAAGACTTCTAGTAGAAGCAATTGTCATTGCTTTGTTAACAATTTTTATAATATTTGTAACTGTTGTTGCTGGTCTGGCATAGATATTACAAATATAAAGACTTTGTTCAGTAAATATTAGTGTAGTCGATATTGCTTCAACATTATCGTTTATTAGTGGTATTGCATTTGATATTTGTAAATTTTTTTTGTGCAGGTCATTATCCCATGTACATGGTATGCTACAGAGCAATTATAATTTGGTAATGCATCATTTGTTATTGGTGTTTTCAAATATGTCTCTTGGAGACAAACAATGTCAAATGACATTAAATCTTTGTCATGTACGATGTCTTCTTTGTGTGGCTGGAAATGACGAGTGTTCAATGTAGATATGGTAATACATGATGTTTGAATTTTGTAATATATGTCATTTTGAAGAGTCCACTTAGCTATTGTTTCTAACTGTGTCATTTCTTCTATGATTTCTATTTTTACTTTAAAGTTTTTTGTTGTTAGAGGGCTTAACAAAAATAATGTTTCAATGCTTGATGTGTGGGAAAGAGCTATGTAAGTTAACCCATGTTGGTGTACACCTAACGGTTCAAATGCAAGGCCATGCATTGTAAGCCCTTGTGATCTATGTATTGTTTGAGCACATGCTAATTGTACTGGAAATTGTTTCCTAACAATAATTTTTTATTGAGCATTTAGTTTTAGGATTGGTTTGGCAACTCAGAGTATTGGTACCTACCCATTGTTAATGTATGTTTGTTTTAAATGCAATAATTTTGTAGCTTGAGATTTTCCTATACGACAATCATTGAATTCAATCCATATAATGTCCATGTTAGCATGTTGTGTATATGTTTTGAATATTCCATCTGATCCATTTACAAGACCATCTTGCGTATCATAGTTTCCCCCATAAATCTCAACTAATATGTCTATTTTTAACATCATTTGGTCTACTAGATTTGTATTATTTTTGAACAATTGTTTTACATTAACATAATTATCATGTTCATCAATTGCATTGATTGTTATTAGTTGTCTAGATAGAGAAAATAATATTTTTTGATTGTGTGCATAGCATATTTTCTCTTGTAAAAAAGAAATGGAAATGTTGGATCAATAGGTGCAAGACGTAAGCATTTGAAAGTATGCTATGTCACTATCTGTTTGAGAGTTTGTTCATATTTTGTTAAGAATATCGATGAAGATTTGTTCTTTTGTCTCATAGTTTTTTGTAAAGTATAGCATTTGATATTTTGCCAAAAAATTTATGGTACTAGCTCAGTGTCTAATTTTACATTTTGAAACCTTGGACAGTCATGTATAGGTTCTGCTTGATAGAAATCGCCACAAAAGATAATGTCTAAACCACCAACAAATTTAGTAGGTTTTTGCATGATGTTAACAGTCTTGCTCCAACTAATGAGATTTCATCTATAAGGATAATATGCAATTGTTGATATTCTTTTGACAATATGTCTAATTTGTCTGAGCTCAATGGAATTGTAGTGGATTTGTTAAATGGTATTCAAATAATGCAGAGTGCAAAGTTGTGCCTCCAATATTGTAAGTTGCTTTGCATGTATATATGAGGAACAAGCCCTTTATCTTATCTAGGTCACTATCAATAGAGCTATTGTATATACGCAATAGGCCTTGGTATATAGCTTTGGCAGTGAATATTTTTCTTGTTCCAACACCTCCTGTCAAAAACAAAAGCAATGATTCAAGTAATTTATGTTGTTTTTTTATTAGTATGTCCTTCACTATGGCTTGTTGCTCTTTGTTTAACAATCTTTGAAAATTGTAATATTCTATGTTGTCAACTAAGTTTGGTTGTTTAGCTATTTCAAATGGTCTTCTCATTTGATCGTTGTAGAAATTAAGTTTTATTGTGGCTAAATCTGATTGCAAATTGTATTGTTCATTGTATGCGGTTTTGAGTTTTCAACATTGTTTGGATCTATACAGTTCTCATTTTCAATATTGACATCATTAATAGCATTGTCCAAATCACCCATAGTTCATTTATATGGTATGTGTACTTTGCTTGGTTGAGTTTTACTATTTTTTTACTAGTAGCAAAAGCATTTTTCCATGTTGTGAAGCCTTTTTTCAATATGTTTTCATCTGTGGAAAATGGAACATATAGTAAAAGTTGTTCTCTATAATAGTTCTCAATGTCAACATGTTTATTGTATTTTATATATCGAATAATTTGTGGTCTACTTTTTTGTAATTTTCCTTTTTTTGTTATGTATTCTATTTTGCTAAGCAAACATTTGCCAATGTTTTAGGGCATGCAATATAATGGTCAATCAAATTTTTACAAACAACATTTTGTGATTCATTAGGCTCATTTTTTAGCTGTTTGGAATTTTTCAAAATAAATGTATAATTTTCAGCACTTGATGTGTCTATGAATATGCATTTCTTTGGACTAGAGTTAAGAGGAAGTGAAAGCACAATGTGTACAACTTGTTGAGTGGACCTTTGTTGTAGGTTGAGCAAGGCATTGCCAAGCTTTGTTATCATTTTAATCGCAACAATGTTATGTTCTTTGTGGTCTATGTGTATTTTGTTAAATGCATTTGTTATTGAGGCATTACTTTATGTCATGTAAGTTTTGGTGTAGGTTTTTATTTTCTTGGTGGGTTAATTTATTTTCCTTTAGTCCTAGGTTTTTCCTACACTTTTATTAAGCTTGTTTAAGATAATAAAGTGAGATTATAACTAGAAGATAAGTGATAAGGTGTCCCTTCCTTAAAGGGTGGAACCACTTTCCCCTTTTGGTGGTCCATCTCCACTTTTTGTGGTTGATTCTTATTGGTTGGATTTGCCACCTACCTCCTCTCCTAAGTTCTATATAAACTCACTACCTAGTTTGTATTTGCATCCATTCTTACAATACAGTTGCATCCACTCATGCATATTTGAATTGTATTTTTGTAGCTTGGAAGCTCTTAATGCATTCTGTCATATTGGCATTGCATAATCTCTTGAAGTTCTAGTGTACATTCTTTATGCTTTTCCAGTTTATGTAGCTTTGATTTTATTTTATAAAGTTCTTGGGTTATTCAATCTATTTCAAATTTCTAACATGGTATCAGAGCTTTTGTTTTGAGAAATCTAAGTCCATAGATTCTTGATTGAGAGATTGAGTTTTCATGTAAAATTCTTGTAAATTCTCGTATGCTCTTCTCTTGCGTTCTTGAACGATTTAGAGAATAATAAAGGATTTGCAAATTTAATAACCTCTTTATTTTACATATGTATTTTGTGAGATCCAGGTGATTGCAACATTTCTAGTTATACTAGCAACATTTTTGTCTGTTCCAATGCGTCCAAAAGGCTCAAGAAAGTTAGATTTGGCTTTTGTTTCATCTAAATTGGAGATCATTTGACATAGTTGTAGGTGGGGGTTTGAAAGAAACCGCTTTTCATTGGTCATTTTGTTTTTTGCTTCAAAAATCCAACTTCCATTCATTTTTTGAGAAAAACAATTTTTGGGTTTTGTAGCCAAGGTCGAAATCTCAACTAGGTATCTTTTAGATTTTGCATATCTTGCATAAATTTGGAGAAATTGTTGTACAAAAAGCATCACGCGTGATTTTTCTTTAGGCTAAAGGTTAAAAAAAAATCATTTTTTCATCTTCTGCTTGCTAGATCAAAAAACAATTTTTTGGGTTTTGTTCTTAGCATCAAAATATTTTTGGGTTTCTGTTATTGTCTACAAACAGTAAGTAGATTTTTCAGAAATCAAATCAGAAGTAAATTTTTTTGCTAGAAAACCTGTTTCTTGCAGGCTAAATTCAACCATTTTTTCAAAAATTCATAATTTTTGCTTCAGGTGTTGGATTTACGCAAATAAGATATCATTGGAAAGATGGAGATGAACACTTTCCATCTACAGAGGTATTGAGAAGAGTTTTTGCTTTTTTGTACCAGATATTTTAGGTTGAAGCTGTCTTGTGTTGATTTCTTCAACATGCCATAACTTTCACCTTTGAGCTTCGATTTTTGGAAGCAAATAGGCATTGGAAAGGTCTGCAAGAGCACTACACAACCATCAGGCTAATTTTTCCATATTTTGTCTCAGGTTCATTTTGTATTAGAATTGTTAATTTTGGCTATTTTGAGCCTATTGAGCATTGTATCTTAGAAAAGACTTTGTAAACACACTAAATTATAAAGTGCTAACCTTATAATATTTGTGGGGGGGTGATCTTTGATACTAGTGAAAATGATGGGAGTGTATTGATCTTTTTTTTTTGGGTGTTCTTTTGTAATTATTTGAGGATTGTATCATGGGTTTTTCTACTCATCCTTCTATGATAGTTTTGGATAAGGCTAATTATGACTCTTAGAAAAAAGGCATTTTAACCCATCTAAGATGGCTAAAACTTTTGCCTTACCATTATGGACTCATGCTGAACCACACACCTAATAAGAAGAATGTTTGGGGTAATAGAATTGATCATGTAATAGGAATAATTGATTGTCATGTTGATTATGACACTCTGTTGGCTATAGTGGGCATTGAATGTCCCCGCACAATTTGGACCAAGGTTTGGGAGATGTTTGGAAACCCTCATATTTCTCCATTCCCATATGATCATGTTGCAGATTGCCTCATTCCACTTGATGATATAGATAATATACCCTATGATGATGCTACTTTAGAGGAGCTTAAATATTATGCATGTCTTGAACATTCATATGACATAAAGACTTCTCTTGCTTCTCATCCTCATGTTGAGATTACATCAACATCACCTGTTGCAAATTTAGATTCCAAAGATGCTTCGTCGAGAGCCTCTAATGATACATTGCAACAAGATCAGTTATGTCTTTTGGATTTAGTTCATTGGGACCAATTTCTACTAGACATTTCTAGTTTGATTGTAGAGTCCTACATTCTGGATCTAGATGACACTATTGAGGAAATATATATTCTCTTTGAGGACCACTCTTTTTTCCTTGATACTGTTGCTACTTCAGAGTTTAGAGTTTCTTCTTTGAAAGCTTCCAATGACTTCTTAAAACAAGACATCTACAATCTTCCTGATTCAACTTGGGATGATCTCTTGACAGGTGTTTCAAAATTGTTTATGGAGATACATATCTCAAATTTGGACACATCTAAGGGTTTATCTCTCCTCTTTGATGGCAATCATAACACAACTGTTGTCAAACCATCATTGTCTTTGGGTTATACTTTACATCAGTCTCTAGGAGATTCTAATTTGTCATCTTCAACAGTGTGGCCTAGAATGCCTGATTTGATTATGATAGCTTTCAATATTGACATGGGGATACTTGAGCCGACTTCAAAGACTTCATACATTCTACACTTTCTTCCTACATATTCTGTTCAAGATTTGGGAGATACCTTGCATACACCTTTGTTTGTGTTTCTTCCTAAAGGGAGGAACATTGTTCAAAAATCATGGACCATCTTCTACATCCAGTTTCGAGCATCTACCATTAGATCTCTTTGGGGGGGCTTCTTTGTCCTTCCACTTCATTTCTCTCTCTACTATGGGGAGGCATACTTCTTTGGGGGATGGAGCTTCTTCTTCTTTGGGGGGAATTTTATATATACATGGGTACCTAACATGGCCTCATTTTTCGCGACCCATCATCTTTTACATCCTCCTAAGTTGTGCTAAAGGGGGGTGTTGGTGTAGGTTTTTATTTTCCTAGTAAGTTAATTTATTCTCCCTTGGTCCTAGGTTTTTCCTACACTTTTATTAATTCTTAAGATAATAAAGTGAATTTATAACTAGAAGATAAGTGATGAGGTGTCCCCTTCCTTAAAGGGTGGAACCACTTTCCACTTTTGGTGGCATCCTCCACTTTTGGTGGTCCATCTCCACTTTTTGTGGTTAATTCCTATTGGTTGGATTTGCCACATGTTGATGTTTTTTTTGTGACCACACCAACACAAAATAAGGTTTCCCAACGGTCACTCTATCCTCTCTTGAAAAAAGTCTCTTGCATGCTAAGATTGCGAGAAAGATCATGCATTTAACTCCAAGGTTCCTTCATGCAGTGGATATAGTCTCAATTGGCTCATTGTGATTTGCTAGTATCTCAAGGGTGACTTACGTAAATTTTTAGCTGAAGACCAAAGGAAAGGGATTTTCACAAGGCTTCGAAAGATATATCACTGAAGTTCAAGTCTCCTAAACTAACCAGAAAGTACTGAATTGAAATGGTTGCAGGGCCTAAGAAAGTACTACTCTACTCTAAGGCATGAGATATGGCAATCAACTCTCACAAACTTCAACCAGGCTCCGCTTTGCCTCACTTCAGACAACTTCCACAGAACCGGTGCAATCTTCAAGGGGAGTAACTAGAAATGTTCAAATTACAATGCAACAATGAAGACACCGTCACAACGATGCATACCAACATGAAGATCATAATCGAAGTTAAGTCCACAATGTTCCAGTTGACCACACAAGGTGAGCACACCATCAATGAGCCCACTAGTGGTATGGATAAGCGAAACTTTCTCAAATTAAACACCACATTCCACAATTACCATCTACTTGCATGGAATAAAAATCTATTTTACTCTAAGCTACTTTAAGATGCTAAGTAATTTGGAAGGACGAAGAAGCCTCACTAGCTACTCACAACAAAAGATGAAATCACCATCAATGAAAACCCCTTTTATTATGGGAGTGTTCACAACAACTTCGTACAAAGCATTCAATGAGAAAGTTTTCCTTCCTCTTCAATCTAAACTATGCTATCAAACAATGCTAACTATCTCTCTATGCTTTGCTATTCTATGATTGCTAATCTAATCTAATGAATTACAAATGAGGGAGGATGCCCCCTTTATAGCTGGCCAAATCCAGTGGATGACTCAGATTCAATTACAATGAAGGGCTCAGATTGAGCCACATAAACCCTAACCCTAAAAACTGCCACCAAGAAGAGTGGGGTAATAAATGAGCAATTAATGTCCACCATCCTTCTAGAAGATTCTCGTCCAGAGACGTGTTCCCACTGTTCTGCTCCTTGACTACAAACTCTATGAATCTGGCCAACACTGCTACAACTTCTATGATTGAGATGATAGGTACGTTCAATTGTTTGATGATGATCTTCCTCCTTGTTGTCATTGCACCTTTGGTTATGCAGAGTATGCTGGAGAACATCTTGCTTGGTCACTGCTGGAGAAGGATTTCACACCTAGGAAGAGTTCCTCTATTATGTTCTTCAATCCATCCCGTTGTCATTCTTTAACATTGAAGCCTTTTGTTCATTCCTCATCCTTAGCCTTGAGGGTGTTTTAGTGTTTGAGGATGATCCTTAATGCCTGGGCCTTCATCTTTTTCTCTACTTTGATCTTTGTCTTGGACTCGCCCATTTCTTCCTTGCCACCAACCTTTCTGAGTTGGGTGCATATGATACCTTCGTGGAGCAATTCCAACATGTAACTCCTCTATCCTTGTTCCATCACCTCAAGTCATTAGACTTTGGTCCTGACGTTCATCCTGCAAAACCAAAAGAAAGAGCATCAAAACACTTATAACATAAATTCACTTCTCACTTACCTGATCCCCGCGTTCTTATTTCCAAGGCCTGATTGATCTCTGGATCTTGACAAAATTCATCATTTTTTTTTAGCAAACTTTACCTCCTTTATAACCTTTCATCATGGGCGCATTTTGATGTGCTCTGCTTCAGTTTTTCCTTAGGAAAATTTCTTCATCTTGAGGGTTCATTTGGGATGGTGGTGTTTCATTTCTCCCTTAGAAAACTTCTCACCTTGATGTCTCTTCCTTGAACACAGTTCCTTTGAATACTCTAGCATATCTTGGAGTTTGCATTTTCCATCTTGTGTTAAAGGCTCGTTTGGACCCATCTCCTTATAGGACACATTTGAGGGGTCAAGCTTATGATTTTTCATGCCTTAGACAATTTATTGATCAACTTACTCCAGTTCTCCAAGTTGGGTGCATTTAGGGTGCTGAGCTTTTATTTTTCACAAACTTAGAAAATTCTCATTATGATTCCTCTGACTTGGGCGTATATGATAGGTGGAGGTTTGATTTTGTGCCTTAGGTGTTTTTCTGCTTCCTCCTTCAATTTGGGCACATTTAGGGGATCCAACTTCTAGTTCCATCACTTAGAAAAAATCCCAAGCCTTCCCAATTCTCATAGGGCGCATTCTAGGGGGGTCTAGTTTCATTTCCAAACACTTAGAAACTTTTCTCATGCTTTCTCTGACTTGGGCACATTTAGGGGGTCATGCTTATGTTTTCAAACACTTAGAAAAATTCCTATCCCCTCCTTCAAGTTGGGCACACTTGACCCCTTGAGGTTCCATTTTCTCAGACTTAGAACAATTTTCAAATCAACCTCTTTACTTGGGCGCATTTCACCCCTCACACTTTCAATTTTCATCACTTAGAAAATTTTCTAGCTTCCACTTCTAGCTTGGGCACATTTAGGGGGTGGAGCTCTCATTTTCCAACACTTTGAAATTTCATCCACCTTGGCCTCCTCAAGATGGGTGCATTTGACTAGGTCTTCTTTCATTTTACCATCCTTAGAAACTTTTCAACCTCCTTCTTCACTCTGGGCACATTTCACTAGGTCTTCTTTCATTTTTCCATCCTTAGAAACTTTTCAACCTCCTTCACTCTGGGCGCATTTAGGGGGTGGAGATCTCATTTTCCAACACTTAGAAATTTCATCCACCTTGGCCTCCTCAAGATGGGCACATTTTTCCCCTTGAGCTTTTGTTTTTATGACTTAGACAAAATTTATATCACTTCTCCACCTTCCTAGGGTGCATTTGATATGGCGAGCTTTCATTTTCATTACTTAGACACATTACCCCATGTCTTCTCATGAATAAGGCACATTTAGACCCATGAACTTTCATTTCACTTGCCTTAGACACATTTTCACCTAGTTCTCCTTGAATGGCGCATCTAAGGGGGTGAGCTTTCATTTCTCCACAAACTTAGATAACTTCTCCACCTAGCCTCCTCTTAAGGGCCCATTTGAGGGGTGCTACTTCTGTTTTCTCTAGCCTTAGATGAATTTCATGCCACCATCTCTCAGCTTGGGAGAATATGAGGGGGGTAGCTTCAAGTTTTCTTCACTTAGAATTCTTTTCTACTCCTCCTCACCAGCTGGGTGCATCTAGGGGGAGTAGCTTCTAGTTTTCAAACTTAGAATTTTTTTTACCAACTTCATGTTGCTAGGGTGCATTTGACCCCCTGAGCTTGCACTTGTGATGCCTTAGCAATTCTTCAACTCATCTCTTCAAGTTAGGGCACATTTCAGGTGTCCTGCTTCCAGTTCTCAAACTTAGAATATTTTTAGGCTTTCATACCTTGCTTGCCCTTCTTACTATTTTTAGCAGTTTCTAAAGTCCTTGTGATTTCCAAAGTTTTGCAACCTGTCAAATCTTGAAACTTGTTCACCCTGACCCTCGTGACATAACTGAATTGTTCACACCTGTTATTTTTGCTGACCTACTATTTATAGTAACTGCTTGATTCTCAAGCTTCTGCAACTTTGTTTGACTTGAAATTCATTCCATGGGATCCTCATAACCTGTTTGACCTATTTATAGCCCAGTTTTGGAGGTGGCTTACTATAAATCGTAAGCACTCATATTGCGCTCAAATTTCACTAGTCGATTGCTTGAAGGGCGTTGATTGTGATGGGATACATCATTTTTTAGTTTTCTCGAGTTTTACCCCTCATTTTGAGTCTCAAAGCTAGAAACCCTAATTTGAGTTGCATGTGCCTCAAATGGCCTCCATTTGACCCCATTTTTGTCGCATGTCACTCTGTTTGTGATACTGAAGTGTTGGGGAGCTGTTGGAGTGATCCTGCTAAAAATAGTAAGTGTCTAAAAAAGTGACCAACCACCTATCAGGTGTGTTTGCAAGTTATACTGCCTGAGAGATCTCAAAAAACCCAAGAAAACCCAGTAAATTGATCTGCATGTGAGCATTGGCTAAAAATAGTAAGTTCCTGAAAAATGATCAACTCTGCTTGCATGTCACATCGTTGCGAAGCTCTTGAAAAACCCATAAAGAATATCCTAACATGCATTGAAAAATCCAACATGCAAACCCTAAAAATGGCTCCCAAAGCCAGAATTTCTAAAAGTTATAATCTCGGCTTGCGTGTTATACCATTGCGAAGGTCTCGAAAAACCTTGAAAGATTCTCCAGACATGCATTGAAAAAGCACACATGCAAACCCTGAAAATTTGCTGCCTACACTGCTAAAAATAGCAAGTTGTCAGAATTCAATGAAAATTTAGTGGGAACACTGCTAAAAATAGCAAGTTGTCAGAATTCAATGAAAATTTAGTGGGAACCTACTTGAAACCTTCTGATTGCAGGGCCAAGCTCAGACTTCAATTAGCCAACTCAATTTGACCTCAAAATAGCCTGAAGATTCAAAACCCTAATCCATCAGACTTAGCCAAAATTCAAACCTAGGCTCAAAAGACGGGAACATCCCCAAAAAGACAAATGGAAGAGAGAGAGACAGCAGGAAAACCAACCAAAACTAAAGCCAAAAGACCCAAACAAAGCAAAAATTAGGAGGTCCCCATTTTGAATGGGGCGATGTGTGAAAAGGTCACAACACCACCTACCTCCTCTCCTAAATTCTATATAAACTCACTACCTAGCTTGAATTTGCATCCATTCATGCATATTTGCATTGTATCTTTTCAGCTTGGAAGCTCTTAATGCATTATGTCATAGTGACATTGCATAATCTCTCGGAGTTCTAGTGTGCATTCTTTATGCTTTTCCAATTTATGTAGGTTTGATTTTCTTTTATAAAGTTCTTGGATTATTCAATCTATTTCAGATTTCTAACAGTAAGAGCTACAATACATTACTACAACACATGCATTTAGGATGAATTGTGCATTTGTATTTGCTTTCCATAGACGTGGAATTTTCTTACAAAATGTATTGCTCCAAATGTGAGTTGGCTTTCTTTTCAAAAACATTGTTGGTCAAAGCAATGCAGATTGTATGGCCAATATGTATTCTTCTTCATCCATGCTTATGTTTAGTAGGAAATCGTCAAAAGATGTAGAGCAATCATAATTAGGTCATTCGAAAGTGGATCTAAGTTTTTCAGCCAAACACATGTTTCTCTTTTGGTCAATGCATGGTTCAAGAATTCTTGTTGTTTTCATTGGTGGTTGTGGAAAACCAAAGCAATACTTTTTTTTTGACTTTGCACTTTGTTTAGTATGGTGATGTATATGTATTTTAGCTATTTGTTCATCCAAAATTTCAATATTGCAAGTTATGTATATGCCTACAAAATGTTTGATACTATCATACTAGTATTAGTATCCTTTCCATGAATAGGTGCATCTTTAACCCATAGCATGAAATGGTCATGTTCATTTCCTTGATTTTGGAATTCTACAACTAAAAAGTAGTCCAACACCTTTTCGAAAAATGTCTCATCTGAACATATTAATTGTTTCATTGCATTAATTTTATGTTTATAATAAGGAGTACAAGTGGTTGGATCCTTTTTAATCAAAGAGGTAATGTCAACTTCATTAAGCATTTCAAGTTGACTTTGTGTTAATTTGTTTTTGTGTGAGATGTACTATTCTTTCAATGTTTCTTTTAATGGCTCCTAGTTTTTCTTTGCACTAGTGAAAGTTGCAAAAAAAGTCTGTGGTCCTAACTATCGTATCATTGCAAAAACATTTATCTTCAAGTGTTGCAAATAGTTTGGAAAATTTATTATTTTTTTGAAATCTACATATCCAAGATTTGATTGCAATATTTTTTCAAGGTTTTGTTTGTACTTCATGTCTTTTGCAAGTAGGGTTCTACCTTTTAATTTTCCTTTGCAAATTCTTATCCATAGTGTAGAAAAAACTTGGCAAATTAGAATTTTAATGATTTTGAAAAATAAGTTGGTGGTATGATAAGCAAATGTTCGATTTAAATTTTGTAATTCCCATTGCAATTTTTTGGTATGAAATTTTCGTTTCAATTTGTTCATCATGTGGTTCTCCAAAAAATAGTGTTGGAAAACTCATTTCTTCTACATATTTGTCTTGGAATGTTTTGAAAGGTTGTTTTCCTTCAGCTGGTGCAATTTCAATGATTTGGTCTTCTATTGAATGTAAAGTTCTTGACTCAGTAAATCCATGGATCAAGGTATCTATTTCCATTTCCATTGGATTCTTTGTGTCATTGTCTTTGTCGCTATCACTTGATGAAGAGTCAATAATTGTAATATGTTCTTGTAAATGGTACAAATGTTCATGCCAATTTTTGTTCAATTTAACATTTTGCATTTTGTACAACTTTGTTTTACACAACTTGTTTAAAGCATTCATATTAACATTTGGTCGAACTCTTCCTTTTTGGTATGCACTTGTATATTGCAAGTGTCTCTCTAATGCAATAGCAATTTTGCATGTTTTATTTGTCGAGCATGGCAACACTGTTTGTATATCGTCCATGTCTGTTGGGACATTGATAATAGTTCCATATAGTCCAATTTGAGATCTTTTGAATCCTGGTTTCCAAATTTGTGCAAATTCAATTTGAGGGGACACTAGTCTTTCTTCGAGTTCTGAAAGTGTAGCAATGTATTGTAGTGGCTTATTTGTTTTAATATGTTATGGCGTTGCATATACTGGTCTTTTGTTTTGTTTCAATTGGTGGTTACAAAAGTTGCATATTTTGTTTCCATAAAATTCTTGTGTCCTTAATAAAGCTAGCCCATATGTTTCTATTGTTTTTTGGCTTAGATTTATAATATTCTTTTTGAAATGCAGTTGGTCACAAATTGCACACAATGTTTAGGCATGTCTTTGATTTTTCCCATGTAAGATTCTACTGGTGTTTTTTCTTTCCCTCATTTCTATATGCTATCAATTTTAGGTTTTTTGTGTATCTCTTGTTTTAGTTTATGAAGTGAGTCATGGAAAAGAGTACTAAACCCCCTTGTGAGATGTGTAGAGTTGCAAGTTTTTACTTGTTTACTATTTCAAATGGATTCTTTCAATTTATGCATACTAATCTTTTTTTGTTTTGTTTTGTTTTGTTTTTTTTTTTTCTGATTATGCGGGATGAAGGTCATTCATCATTATTATCTCCACTCCATGTGGCCTATAATGTGTATGCATGTCATTGACTTTGTAACATATGACATTGTATACTTTTGTTGGTTGTACACATTTACAATATACTTTGGTAGGCATGTCATTATTTTCTAAACAAACTTTAATTTTTATTTGAAAAATGTAGGATAGCCATTCAAAATAAAAATCAGATCCTTCAATTCCACTTTGTTCAAATGGGTCTCCAAATTTTCCAATAAATGTTTTCCAATTTGTGACACCACAACTAATTTTCAAGTTACACTTCAGACATGTTTCAAGGCATTCATTTGCTATGTTGTCTCCATTTAGCATTGCATTGCAAAAGGATCGAGCCATGTAGCATCTAAGGCATTGGCTATCATATTCATTTTTCGTCAAACTAGCAATAGTATTGAAAATACTATCACCACAATCTAATATTGATAATGCATTTTTGCATAATCTAGACATTCTATCTATTGTTTTCTTTTGTGCAAAATATTTTTGGGA
>VDFB02047397.1:14220414-14235610 GCA_007258455.2 Sequoia sempervirens | reverse complement strand
GATATTGATAGAGGATCATGTTAAGGTCCATGTGATGAAACCATACATGGCTTGATATGATGAAAAACTACAAGGCATGACTATATATATATCAAATTATATATATATATATTAAATATATCATTGTATGCAAATAAAATGATATATTATTATCACATTACATATATATATATATATATATCATTGTATGCAAATAAAATGATATATTATTATCAAATTACATATATATATATATAGATACAGTCATGCCGTGTATATATATATCAAGCCTCATGCTATAAAAGTATATATTTGTATACAATGACATTATTATCATATTATATATATATAGTCATGTCATGTATATATATCAAGCCTCATGTTGTGTAGGGTTTCATCATATCAAGTCGTGTAGGGTTTCATCACATGAACCTATATATATATATATATATATATCATTGTCTGCAAATATATAGATACAATCTGATAAGAACATATCATTGTCTAAAAAGAATATATCATTGCCTGCAAAAATATATATACATTATGATAATAACATATCATTGTTTGAAAATAATATATCATTGTTTGCAAAAATATATATACAATCTGATAAGAACATATCATTGTTTGAAAAGAATATATCATTCTCTGCAAACATATATATACAATGTGATTATAACATATCATTGTCTATGAAGCTTCATGTGATGAAACCCTACACAGCTTGATATGATGAAACCCTACATGACATGATTGTATATAAATATATATAATTGTCTGCAAATTGTAATCTTAAAACCGGTTGAAAAATTGGGACAAAAACTATATACCCATTAATTTTCATGATTACAATGTAGAGATTCAAAGAGAATCCAACAAAATCTGTATACCCATTTAATTTCATGTGCATATTATAATTACTAAAAATAGAAAACGTCTACCCATTAACCTGTATCTTGAAAACCCTCAATAATTTGGGGCCAAAATTGAAAACCCATAACATTTCATGATTATACCGGCATTTGACAGTATACGCATTAAATTTCATGATTATACTTGGTCAAAATTCTGTCAATGTTATGTTTAAATCACAATACATGTGATTAGTTCATAGAATAATGTCAAAAAAAATCATAGCAGTCAAACCCTCAATGCCATAGACAAAATAATTCACGAGGGATCAAATTTCTACCAGTCACATGTAAATAGAAATGATTATAGTCAAACCCTTAATGCCATATAGAGAAATGATTTTTAAACACACCAAAATGCACTCAAACACCATCAACGCCAACAAAAACCCATTGTTGAACTAACAATATTGTAGGTGAAGAGAGGTGGAGATGTTGCCTGTAGCAGAAGGGAGCCAGAGGAAGTCGCCATGGTCGCAGGAGGTTGCGTCGACGGTAGGAGAAGGCAAACCACAATGGAAATGAGGAAAAAATCTGCGGGAGATGATGAGTTTAGGGCTTAAAGATGCCCAACAACGCACGGTTAGGTAAACTTATACACGTGGTTTGATGAAGGCATATGGGGCACGTGGTTAACAATGTAATGTGGTTGGGTTGAGATTAAAGCAACCACCTCCTAGCTGACCCATGTGATATATTGAGCGGGCCCACATACAAACTTAACTTGAAATAGGTTTATTGATAATTATAAATAGGCTTTTCAATTTTTTTTTTTTTTGGCTTTTTAATAAACGGGTATCGACAAAGTAATGAAAATGTAATGATGGATGTCCGTGCTAACCTTTTGAATACCTTTTGCTTTATAGGTTCCACACAAGGCACACGAATAAATTAAAGCTAAAATTTTTTTTTTAAGGTCCTAACTTGCTTACGAAGAAGCCCAAAAAATAAAAAAAATCAGATCTATTTTGCACTCTCAAGATGAATGTGCGTGAGTTAGCCCTGCACCGGGGTATTACTCCCCTATTTAAAAATTATTAGAGGGAGGTTTATTAACTAAAAGCAATAATGAGACGTTGAAAAGCAACCATTTGCTCTTTTGTCTTATTAGAAGATTTTAATCTTCCCTAAAAAGAGTTTATTTATTTTTCTTGAGAAATTAAATTGTAAGATAACATTTTGTAAATAAACTTCGCGAGTACGATGGTTAGAGTACAATGCTTTCTAAATTGAAAATAAAATTAATAATTCGACTTTTAGACGAAAAAGTTTATTACCGCGAGAGGTTCTACAGTCCGTCAACAAAACCTCCCAAGGAAAAAATTGGCGTGCAAGTTGTTGTCAGACGTTTGATATTCGCCGAACGATTCCACTACCTTAAATGTGAACCGTTACAAAACATCGTCAATGACAGCGTATGGATTGATATTAGTATTTTTGCTAAATAAGGTGATTGATATTCATTACAAATCTAATAATGTGCTATGAGTAACGTCTGCAATTAAAGCAATATCAATATATTCATGCATTTCTATCTGTCGCCCATTTCTCAAATCCATAAATTTGTGAGCAGTAGCGATTTCTGGACCTGCATAGTAACGTTTAAAGTTTCTAGACCTGCGTAGGAACGTTGGAGATCAGAGGATCCTCATAGGCCACCGCTTCTTTGCACAGGTAATTCTTGCACTAGTTTTGTTTGCCTTGATTTGGTTTTATGTGATGCGCAGGCATGTTGTAATGGGAATATGGATATGCATTCACTTTATTGTTCACTTTATAAATCTTTGCATAAAAGGAAACTTTGATTCACCCATTTAAGAGCTGCCAAGGTGTCTTCTTGTTGCATCTGCTACGGATTTTGGCCCAAAGTTCCCAAGGCGAAGACTGCATCATATTTTGATTCTTACATTTCAATGTGAAGTTGTATATTCTTAATAATATTAGTTGGGTTTTTCCTTCTGTATTTGCATGTAATTTACCTCTCTATGGCTGCGAAGTGGATGTGTTTTGAAATTTCTTCAGATTTCTGCTCTGGTGCATTGGAATTTCTATGATGTTTCCAGCGATCTTGATTGCATGATAATGCATGTAAAAGAAAATGATCTATTATTATTTTTTTCTGTTCTTTTCAAAAAATCCTTACACGACTTGTGTTTTGATGATTATGAGTAATTGCCTGGTGAAGTAAACTAACAATAAAGAATCCAACGTATCCTAGCAATCATTCCTTTGGTGGGTTTCCAAAGGGTTTTTAGATTTCTTCATGCTTTTCCTCATTGATTGCTTAGAATCTCTTCTAGCCTTCTGTGGATGACCATAGTTAAACAATATATATTTAGAGTTGTATACAATAAATGAATCTGTATAATGTGTAGGAGTTTTTATTTACGTCGGCAGATTCTTTATGGACTCAGATCTCTACCAGCGTATAGAAATGGGCATGAAATTAGTGAATAAAGATTTCGAGACATATACCACATTCAAGGATTGAAATCTGTATCATAAATATTATGAGAATTTTAATAGATTCTTTATGGACCCAAACATGTACGAGAGCATAGAAAAGGAGCATGAAATATTGTTTAAATAAATGTGAGTACTACTCTGCCCACTGTCAAGATGTGTGTTAGTTCTGCTGCTCCAAAGTACCTAGCATTTACAAAAGGGTTTCAACATGCAATATGAGTGAAATTAACAATAACTACTGTTCCATGCTCATCTTTTAACTTTTCTTATACAAGACAAGGATCTTCCTTTTTAGGAGCTTATTCCATACATTGGAAACAATATTATGATTTCAAAACAAGCCATGGTCAGTAAATTGCAGTGGCTCCCATACAAATTCAAAAAATGTAGATGCAGCAAAAATAATGTTCATATGATTTATTAAACAACAAACTCTGTGCTCTCACTTATTTGCAAAGGTACTGAAGTTGTAATGTTTTGGATTAGATCCAACGGGTACTCCATCATGGATTAGAAAAAATAGTACATATATGCAAAGTATGTATCTCTATGTTTCAACTTCAAATATGTCATCTTTTTTTTTAAAATATAATTAATGTATTTGAATACCTCATATTGTTGCTTTATTTCGTGTATATTAAATGAAGTGTCTACATTTTAATGTTCCCTATACTTGCACGCATAGAATTCAATATTAGAACTATTATAATTATGAGGTTTTTCAAAAGATAGTAAAGTGATCTGGTTCTGCTATCAAATAGATCTTTCAATATTAAGTACAGATGTGGGATATGTAATTGGTATTTAATCATCCTTCATTCTTTCAAGTTTAGTATTTTAAATTTAAAACTTGAAACAATTAGTGAACAAGGATTACCAATGAAAGGAAGTATATGATATGGTATTGACGTTTTATGTAGGCACACTCAAGGATCAAAAGATAAACAAAATAAAATTGAAACAAATTTTTCACATAAAATTGCACTAGGCACACCTCCAAAGACCAAAAGATATCTAAATCCTCAATAATTAAGAAGAAAACTCTCCAAATCATCAACAATTAAGAGAAAAAATACCCATAAAAAGAAGATTGCTTGGTGAAGAATGTAAAGACCAATCAAATGAGTATAAGTTCAAAAATTATTTTATTTCCAAAATCATAGTGTGATTAGACTACAATTCAACAATATATTTCAATTAAATATATCATAAACAATGTGTATTATGAAATTACATAATTCAACCTTTAAATATTAAGGTCATTTCCTTACCATAATGGTTCTTATTTGCCCACATAGTTTTTCATCCATCCATCTTTATCTAAAATAGAGTTGGAGTATTGGATATATATAAATATATATATATATATATATATATATATATATATATATATATATATATATATATATATATATATATAATAAACAAAATAGTCGAGTTTCTAAAATTTTAAAAATTCCTAAATTTACTGTATATAAAAGTAAGTTTCTAAAGTGTAATAATATAAACTAGAGTTTCTAAAATCTTAAAATCAAATTACAAAGAAATATTCTAAAGGGAAAATCATTCATCTTCTATTTTTATTCAAAATTAATATATATATATATATATTCTGAAATATACAGAAAATATAAATTACAAAATATCATAATAAGTGTATATATATAATCAATTTAAAATTACAAAATTAAATACAAAGAAAAAATATAATAAATTTATTATTACACATAAAAATAAGGTTTATATTAATATATTTTAAAAACTAGCATATCTACAGCTTTGAAAGTAATGTAATTAAGAGTCACATTTACACTTGAATTTGTATCATATAATTTAAAACAATTTATATAACATTATTATTATTTATGTATTTATTATTATTATTTAATAATGGCTTATGATTGTGATAATATTTTAAGTGGGGCCTATGGTTCTTCATTAGGGTTTAATTATGGTTAGGGTTAGGGATCATTTAGGATTAGGATTTAATTATAGTTATACTTCAAATGGGTTTAGTTAAGGTTAAGGTTATGTTAGGGTCAGGGTTCTTGATAGGGTTTAATCAGGATTAAGATTAAGGGAGGGTTCAATTACGATTAGGGTTATAGGATAAAAGTTGGGGAAAAGGTTATAGTTAGGAATCAACAATAGTTAGGGTTAGAAAAATTAGGGTTAAGGTTAGGATTAATGTTAAGTTAGGGTAAGGGTTCAACTAGGGTTAGGTTTTAATTAGGGTTCTAAAATAATGCCTGGTGTTAGGGTTCTAAAGGGTTAGGAATTAATTAGGGTTTTGGTTAGGATTTGGGCTCAATTAGGGTTACCATTTAATTAGGGTTAAATTTCAATAGGGCTAGGGCTAGGACTGTAAGATAAATCTTGGGGTTAGAGTTCACATCCAATTAGGGTTAGAGTTGAGAGTTGAATTTCTATTAGGGTTAGGGTTAGGGTTAGGAGTTACAAATTGAGATCAAAGTTAGGGTTGAATTTATGGTTATGACTAGGGTTGGGGATTAAATAGTGTTAGGGTTATGGCTTAATTATGGTTAAGATTTAAGTATGGTTAGGGTTAAGACTTAATTGGTGTTCAATTAGGGTTAGAGCTATAAGATAAATCTTAGGTTTGGGGTTAAGGTTAGGGTTAGGATTACAATTTTAGTGTTATAGTTTAATTAAGGTTAGGGATGTAAGATAAACCTTGGGTTTAGTATTCACATTCAATTAGGGTTAGAGTTAGAGTTAGATCTCTATCAAGTTTAGACAAATTTTTATTAGGATTAGGGTTAGGGTTATGATTAGGGTTGGGGATCAATACTGTCAGGGATAAGATTCAATTATTATTAAGATTAAGTAGGGTTACAGTTACAATTCAATTGGTGTTCAATTAGGGTTAGGGCTATAAGATAAATATAAGGTTTAAGGTTGGGGTTAGGTTTGGGGTTAGAACTTAGTTAGGGTTAGGGTAAGGGATACAATTATAGTAATATTTAACATTCAATTAGGATTTAATTATGATTATGGTTAGGGTTTATATTTGATTGGTGTTAAGCTTCAAATAGGGTTAGGAAATTAGGATTCAACTATAGCTAAGGTTAAAGGAAGGGTTCAATTAGGGTAATATAGATAGTTAGAATTGAGGTTTCCATTAGAATTAGTATTATGAATAGGGTTAGAATTAGGGCTAGATTTAGAATTATAAATAGGGTTATAGTTAGGTTTAGATTTATAAGTAAGATAAGGGTTAGGATTATAATTATGGTTGAAGTTAGAATTAAACCCTAACCCTAACCCTAATTGTAATTCTAACCCTAAACTCTAACAC
This sequence comes from Sequoia sempervirens, assembly GCA_007258455.2. NCBI lineage: Eukaryota > Viridiplantae > Streptophyta > Pinopsida > Cupressales > Cupressaceae > Sequoia > Sequoia sempervirens. Next base: position 14,228,932 of record VDFB02047397.1, on the reverse strand, counting down.
TCATAATAATTCTAACTCAAACCCTAATTATAATCCTAACACTAACACTATTTTTAACCCACCATAATTTTATAACTAATATTAATTCTAATTGCAAGCCTAAACCTAACCTTAACCCTAATCTAATTCTAACTCTAACCCTAACCCTAACCTTAACACAAGCATAATAAATCTAAACCTAACACTCAAAATAACGCTAAACCTAACACACATAACAACACTAACCCTAACCCTAACTCTTTATAGGCTCTAGCTCTAACTCTAACTCTAACCCTAACCCTCATAATAAAACTAACTCAAACCCTAACTCTAATTATATCTCTAACCCTTACACTAATCATAATTTTAAATCTAACACTATTTCTAATTAAAACCCTAAACCTAACCCTAACACTAACACGTTATTTCTAAACTACCCTAATTCTATACTAACAGTAATTGTAATTGCAACCCTAACCCTAATCCTAATTATATCTCTAACTCTAACCATAACCCTAATCTTGACCCTAACTCTAACCTTAACCCTAACCTTAACTCAACTCTAACCATAACCCTAACCTTAATTATATCTCTAACAATAACCCTAGGCCTAATGTTTTTCCCTAACTCTAATGGTAACCCTAATGCCAATGGTAACCCTAATGTCAATGGTAACCCTAATTCAAACCCTAATCGTAACATATAAAAATATAAAAATTGTAACTATTCACTATAATTATAACTCTTACATTGATTCTATTAAAAAATTGTTACAACCCTAATCCTTATTCCATCTCTAACCCTAAGACTAAACCTACCCCTAACCATATAGCTAACCCTAATTATATTTATAACCTGAACCCAAACCCTAAGTATATATAACTCTAACTCTAACTCTAACTCTAATCCAAATGATAATCATGATTCTATCTCTAACCCTAACCCTAACCCTAACCCTAATCCTATTCTTAATCCTAACCCTAACCCTAATTCTATTTCCAACCATAACCCTACCCCTGATCCTAAATCTATTTTTAATCCTAATGCTAACCCTAACTCTAGTCCTAATTATATCTCCAACCTTAACCCTAACCCTAGCCCTATCCAAAATCCTAATACTAACACTAACCCCACCCTAATCCTAATTCTATCTTTAATCCTAACCCTAATCCTAACTCTACTCATAATCCTAATCCTTACCCTAGCCCCTAATTCTATCTATAACACTAACCCTAACCATAACCATACCCCTCCTAATTTTGTCTCAAATCCTAACCCTAACCCTAATCCTCTACTCCTAATCCTAATCCTAACCTAACCCCTAATTCTATATATAACACTAACCCTAATCCTAATTCTATCTCCAACCATAACCCCACCCCTGATCCTAAATCTATTTTTAATCTTAATGCTAACCCCAACCCTAACCTTATCCCAAATCCTAACACTAACACTAACCCACCCTAATCCTAATTATATCTTTAGCCCTAACCCTATCCCCGATCCTAAACCTAACCTTAATACTAATTCTATCTTTAATCCTAACCCTAATCCTAACTCTACTCCTAATCCTAATCCTTACCCTAACCCCTAATTCTATCTATAACACTAACCCTAACCATAACCATAACCTTGACCATACCCCTCCTAATTTTGTCTCAAATCCTAACCCTAACCCTAATCCTAACCCTAACCCCAACCCTAACCCTAATCCTAATTAATTTTATGTCTTCCATATTGCGTTGTGAATGCTACTAGCATATATATTTAATTTAATATATAAAATACATCGAGATATATCCTTCTCGAGGCGCCTATTGCAATTTTATGTGAGAAATTGATTAAACAAATAGATTTCAAGAAAGATATATTCCCCTCGCACGCTATTTATGTGTGTGTGTGTGTGTGTGTGCTGTGTGTGTAATTGAATATATACATTTCAATGCCTATACATCACATGAACATATATCAATGCTTTTACAAGATATATATATATATTTTGGTTGCACAGAGGTATCTCCAACCAGTATTCAGCCATTCCCAATCACAATTGGCTCCTCGCCTATTTTTGTCGAAGTTGGGGTATTGATGGGGCGAGCCAAGGCGAAACTAGTCCCTCTAGGGAGAAGCCCCGAGCCCGCAACAAGACTCCTCCAATTAAATCCGGCCAGTGTGAGTCGAACCTTGGACCTACATGGGACAAACCCAAAGCCTTAGCCTAACCATACCATCAAGCCGGCCAAGGGCTAACCCCATTACAATATATTATTATTAGACTTTTTAAAATCAAATGCAAAAATTATTTGGAAGTAAAATATGCGAGTGAACAATTATTTCCCCTAATAGACCATAATTTTCCCTCCTTCGCCTTCCACACCTCTTCGGCGTACCCATTGCACACCAAGGTGCGATCGCTTGTACACATCGGCACCGTTAGACACGATCAAGCCAATATCTAGTTCTTTTTGCAAGGCCTACAAAAAGGTTAGGGTTTCGAGGGTTTTTAATGGTGTCCGGTTAAGGTTATCTTTTTATACGAAGAAGCGATTTCTTATTTATTGTGTGAGCAAACTACTCTCTGTTTTTCCTTGAATAGTTTAACAAACGGATCGTTTTTTTGCGCGTTTAATCATCTGTAACAAAGGTATTTTGTTGATGAATCTTTGACTTGATTGTTGTTGTGTTTCATTCATCTTTACATTTGGGTTCGGTTGTTTTTCTATTTCATCGATGCATTTTTAGTCAGTAAGAGGTTGCAATGGTGATCTGTAGAGTTCAATATTCATGATATGTCATTAGTTGAGTAATATAGGGTGCAAAAATGAGGTCAATGATGAGATAGGAAAGGCTTGTTTCTCAAAACATTCGCAGTGGCCGCCTAAGAGCTTTCGCCTTTGCCAGGCTTGAGAGCTTGTGCTGTTCAATTCTTCCAGGTTTATTTTTAGGTAAGGGCGATGAAATACATTGGACACTGATACTGTTGGCTTTAATGAGAGACGCATTTATAAACCCTTGTCTGAATTGCATTGTTTGGGAACAATGCAACAGTTTTATGGTGTTGTTACCTATACTAGTAAATTCGATTTGTGACTAGTCTAAATGTTGTCCGATTTGAGATGGAAAACTCAGGAAAGACGTGCCCGTTGATAGGTCAAAGGGATGTCTTTTGTTTGTTCCCCATCTGGGTAGGTAGAGCATTTTTGAAATTGGTCATTGAGTTATCTCTGTTCATTATTTTATTTTGAATGTTGTTTTCTCTGTGCCTGCTGGAGTAGCTCACTTACAGGGTCAGAATTTTAAGCTGAATGGCGTAATGTGAAATCAGAAGCGTGAACTGGGAAGGCTTTTGCAACGAAAATAACAATTTTATAAATACATTCCTTTTTTTTTGGTTTTGATGCCTCTCAAAATATTAGTAATTTCACAGTACTAGGTTACATTTGTTGTACTTGTGCCTCCTGATATCATTATTCTTGTGGGCATGTGAAAGGGGATCGTGATGCATTTTTGGCTTCATTTATGATACTTTTCCTAGTTTCCTTGTTTCTTAAGTAGTTTTTTTGTTCAACACTGAAAAGATTGCTATTTCTTAATATTGATTTTTTAATAATTAAAAATTGCAATTTTTTTTCTTCTGAAAACTGGTTATTTCCCCTTATTACTTGGGGAAATGAGCTTAGTAGTCATGACCAAGGAAGGCTATGTTAACTTCTGTCGCTAAACTTTATCTTTTCTGTCAAAAGTAGCTCGTTGAGGAGAATCTCTTCTATCAAATTCATTCAATGCTATTTATATTGTTAAACTCTCATTGAAAGGTATCTTTTCAGTTAACTACAATGGTATTCTGTCAAAATCATTTGCCGAGGGTTATCCTTACTGCAAAGTCACCTGATGCATTTATTCAGTGTATTTTATTTTTTAAATTTGCACATTGAGGAGTGTCTTTTCAGTCAAACTCAAATGGTAATCTTTCAAAATCGCTGTCTGAGGGTTATCCTTTCTTTCAAGTCACTTATTTAGGGACATACTATCTGTCAAATTATTCAGAGTGGTATTCAGTCCGTGCAGATTCTGCTTTCTAGGACTTATTGTGAAGTTTTTGCTGCGGTCTCATATCAGAGGAATCTTGCTTATGATGAGAAGTATGATTCGTCAATGTATTAGGTAATGCTGAATTAGGTTTAACATGAATGTGGTGAATGCTTGAAGTTGCTCTTTATTTTAATGATCATTAATGTTTTAGGTCTTATTACAATGATAAGTATGACTCGTCAATGTGTTAGATAATGTTGAATTAGTTTTAACATGAATATGGTGAATTCTTGTAGTTACTTTTTTATTACAATGGTCATATGCGAGCAGATCACGATTCAAGTTGTTATTTTGACATAAGTAAATGTTTGAAGTTGCTCTTTATTTTAAAGGTTATCAATTGTAGGTCTTATTACGATGAGAAGTATGATGAGTAATGCAGCCACCATGTTAGGTAATGCTGAACTAGTTTTGGTTTTCAGGGGTAGCAGGTTCGGGTGAGCCATGGCGACAGCTTGCACTGTGAAAGATGTTTCTCCTCACGAGTTTATCCCTACATATGCTGCACATCTCAAGCGATCGGGGAAGATCGAGTTGCCACACTGGACTGATATTGTGAAGACAGCTACATTTAAGGAACTTGCGCCTTATGATTCAGATTGGTACTATGTTAGAGCAGCATCAATGGCAAGGAAAATCTATTTAAACCAGGGAATTGGAGTCGGGGCTTTCCGAAAGATATATGGTGGCCGTAGAAGGAATGGTGTTGCTCCACCACATTTTTGTAAAAGTAGTGGATCTATTGCTCGACATATACTCCAGCAATTGGAAAAAATTGGCATTGTTGAGATTGATACTAATGGTGGAAGACGCATCACTTCCAACGGTCAAAGGGATCTTGACCAAGTCGCTGGTCGAATTGCAGTTGCCGCACCCTGAACTATATGTGATTGGATTTGTGGTTTCACATGGAAAAGCAATTTCATTTTTTTCTTGTTCGGTTGAATTTTAAACAGATCTTACTATGTTTTCAAGGCATATACAGTGTCTTGCAGAAGTGCTTCATGCAGCAATGGTTTGAGAAAACTGGGTTGCAGTTCAGTTATGGTTTAAGAATTATTTGTAGTTGGTAGTTTGGTTGAGGAATAATATGGATAAGATCAGTTATTTTGCATGGATAGGAGTTTTTTCATGTCATTTATCAATGCTGAACTAGTTTTAACATGAATCTGGTGAATGCATGAAATTTTTCAATGATTAGTCACACAATGAGAAGTATGATCAGTTAATATCTCAGGTAATGTTGAACTAGGTTTAACATGAATCTGGTGAATGCATGAAGGTATTCTTTATTTTAATGGTCATCAATGATGCAGGTCTTATTATAATGAGAAGTATGATTAGTATAGGTTTAACATGAATGTGGTAATTTTGAACTAGGAAGTCATGAAGGTACTCTTTATTTTAATGGTCATTCATGGTGCAAGTCATTACAATATCTGATAATGCTGAACGAGGTTTAACATGAATGTGGTTAAAGGTACTCTTTATTTTAATACTTATTAGGGGAGAGGAGCCCATAGTGGAGCACCTGAACTTCGTGTTTCTCAAAATCCCATGGAAAATTTCAGATCACTCCCAATTTTGTACAATAGTTTATTTGGCAACTCACATGCTTCTATATTTAGTTTTAGGGCCACATCATCAAATATGATGCTACATCAACATTCTGTTTTGGGGTATCCAAAAAGGCCCAAAAAAAGTGAGACTAATAGTGGTGCACTAAGTCATGTTTTATTGGTGCGCTGATGTGGCATCACATGATTTGTCATTTTGCATACTTTATGGATAAAAAGTGTTTTGCAATTGGATATTAAAGTTCTCCACTATGGGGTCCACTGAGGACTACTTCTATCTCCACTATTGGACCCTGCTCCACTATGGGCCCCTCTCCCCTACTTGAGTCATTCTTTGTTTTGTTTTAGGTCTTGTTACTTTGAGAATTATGATTTGTCAACGTCTTAGGTAATGCTGAATTGGGTTTAACATTAGTGTGGTGAATGGAAGTTATTGGTCATCAAATGGGTTTGTAGACCTCATTTCACAGTCTATTTTAGACTTGTGTTGTAATTCTGTGTTGAATTTGTTTTTTCAAAATTAATTTCATTTGGGGTTCAAACTTGCATGCTTGAAGTTGTTGTTTAGGGACTTTGTTATTCCTTATAATAAATGAGGCCCAAATTGCCCATAATATGGGTTATGCATTAGGCACAAAAGTTGTAAAAATATGGGATGAATTCATTGAGGGTAGCTCTAGAGTGTGTTTATTGCTAGTATGGATTATACATGAGGCACAAACGTTGTAAAAATATGGTATGAATTGGTTGAGGGTAGTTCTAAAGTATGTTTATTCTAATATATTTGAGCATAACTAGGTATAGTTGAAGTGCTTTGATATTGTAGATTTAAAGCTTTATCCCCTTGTAAGAGTAGAGTGAGGCTAAATTATATGGACCAGTTATAATTATTGGGGGGTTTGTGCATGAATTAAATGTAACTATTATGGTAGTTTTAGATTGAAATTGTCGAGAGTTTTCTAATTTAACTTTTTGGCAATTATGGAAAAAGGCTTTCAAATTTTCTCTAGAGGGTTGTTGAAAATAATTTGAGTATTTAGTTGTTAAAGGGTAGGTATGTTATGTAGACAACACAAGTGTTGTTGAAAACAAGGTGAAGATATGTTGCAATATTAACTTAAAAATGTGTTTGCAAATTGAAATTAAGATTAACCAAATTGAGATTATGTGATTGCACATTCAACACTAAAGATAAAAATCAACAAACCATAGATAATGCTAGATTTACATCCACATGAGAAAGAGGACAAGAATATTATTAATCTACAAAGAGATTTATACAATAATACTCTTCACTATTATTCTCTCATCAAGCACTTGGATACTTGCAACTCAACATATAAAACTACTATGCCACAACTCTAATTTATAGCAAAATGTGGGAGGGGAAACCACAATGATAACTTGACGCAAGAGGCAAATACCACTTGCAATTTAATCCCCTTCACATGACTTCTCACATGGGTGCCTAGCCCATAGCCAATCAGGATTGTAACTTCTTGGTACTCATTGACTCCTCAATAGAATACAAATGGACACCAAACACCTTCCACATTTGAGTGCCCAAAGCATGACCTTTCATCTTCCATAAGTAGATGCTTAAAAAAGACAGTTTGTCTATTATGTTGCGTAACTCCCATCCACATTTAATTGCCTCTTTTAAATATAATTATAATGTCATTATTTAATATTTTTCTCTCATGCTCCCTAGATAACATTCCGAAGAATGTGGAGACGTATGAATAGCATAGGAATACAAGGTTAATGTCACATTTTCCTAACATTCTCCCACTTGACGTTTAGTCATTGGGTTTGTAAGAAAATCTACCAACATTATTGTAAGCGTAAACTTTTTCAATCAAGACCATGTCATTCTCAACCATTTGTTGCACAAATTGATATTGAACATCAACATGCTTAGTACAAGCATGATACGAGATTTTTGGTCAAATAAATATCATTCTCAGAGGATCACATCCAATCCTCACTATTTTGCAATCAAAACCAATGCCATTACCAAGTCTTTGTAACCATACCGCATCCTTGGAAGCATGTGTGGTAGTCATATATTTTGTTTCAATGGTGGGCAAAACATTTGTAGGCTATTTTTTGTTCATCCAACTCATTGCACCTCCAAACAAAGAAAATACATAGCCACTAATGGACCTTTGACCATCCAAGTCACTTTCCCAATCTGTATCAACAAACCCCTGTATGTCCAATGACTTGACCACATCATCAATATTATGATAAACCAAACACTAGTAAAAAATACCTTGCTAATATCTTAACACTTTTTTAAGAAAAGTCCAATGCTCTCTACCAGGGTCAAACATAAGCTTGCTCAAAAGTCCCACTACTTGGGCTATATCTGGTCTAGTGTAAACTATTGCATACATTAAACTACCAACAACACTAGTATACAAAACTTTAGACATATCATCAAAATCATCATCAAAATTAGGACACATGTCTAAACTCAACTTAGTACTAATCGAAAATGGAATATTTATTGGCTTATAGTGTTGCATCTTAAATCTCTGCAAAATGGTATCAACATACTTATTTTGACTTAACCAAAGCTTTATGTGAACCTGATCTGTTAATCTTTATCCCAAGGATATATTTTGTAGCCACCAAGTCCATATCAAATGTGCCAAAAGCTGAGTATCGAGCTCCCTAATCATAGCCTTGCTATTACCAATAAACATGTCATCAACATACGAGACAATAATTAGTATATGACCATCAATAATCTTAATGTAAACACAATGATCCTTCTCGCTCCTAACATAACCCAACTTCAAAGCAAATACATCAAACTTCTGGTACAATTTCTAGGTGTCTATTTCAAACCATACAAAGATCTT
>VDFB02047397.1:14191017-14220314 GCA_007258455.2 Sequoia sempervirens | reverse complement strand
ATACTCCTCTTCAAACTTCTATAGGCCTCGTGCAATTTTCTCCAAAATGTAACATATGTATTCTTTTATTCACACAAATGGTGAGGAATCTTCCCTTAAATATAGGAAGAAAGGTTGGAAAACTACCCGAAAGGGTAGTTACCGTACCTTTTCAATAACAATCTTGGTCATAATTAATGAATTAAAAACTATGTAATAGTTTATTAATTTATTAATTATTTACAAAATAAATAAATGATTTTAAGGCATTTTAATAAGAACATTATATATTGTAAGGGTTTTACCCCTAATAATATTATGTTCTAACACTCCCCCTTAATATTAATAGGGGTTAAATCTTGTCAATTTCTTTAAAAATAAAATATGAAGTACCCCAATGATGCAGGTCTTCTTGACAAGGATAAATAGAGATAAAAATATATGCCAAAATGAAAACCATGTATTCCAGACTACATGAAGAACATTCTGTCATAATTTATAATCTGGTGTTCTTAAGAGATGCTATATATGAGGTCTTATAAAGATTTTTATTGGAGCTCGGGTCTCCTCAAATCAGCCTCACTTCAGGTTTATAATGCACGTAGGACTTAAAATAATGCTTTTATAAGTAGAAGATTTATAGAGAGGAGAATTTTACAAGATGCCCTTGGGACTTATTTTGAGCAACTATCCATTAGGAGGTTTCATTGTCATGTACACTCCCCCTCAATGGCAGCTCTTTGAGGCCAAGCATTGATCTGAATTTGGAGAATTTTGCATTGCACAATGGCTTTGTAAAAATGTTTGCAAGTTGATCTTCAGTTTGACAATATTGAAGACAAATATCTCCATTTAATACTTTCTCACGTATGAAGTGAGCTTGAATTTCAATATATTTATATCTCTAATGATACACATGACTCTTAGCAAGTGCAATGCAACTTTGAGTATTCACATAGGAGAGTAGTACTAGGATTTTCTTCCATTTGAATTTGTTTTAGAATTTGGTTAATCCAAATAGCTTCTTTAGTTGCTTTAGAGGCACTTTGATATTCAACTTCTGCAGAGGAAAGAGGTACAATTGATTATTTTTTATAACTTCATGTGATTGCACCTATTCCAAGTTTAAACACATATCCAGAAGTGGATTTTCAATCTATGGAATCCCCTGCAAAATCAGCATCACAATATCCATATATATGTGCATTTTTAGTATGAGTAAAGACCAAAGTTAATGGTGCCCTTAATATATCTTAAAATATGTTTTTCCATTTTCCAATGTTGGACATAAGGTTCTTGCATGAATCGAGATGCAACACCAACTACATAAGAAATATCAGGGCAAAAGATAGTTAGATAAATTAGACTCTCAATTAATTGTCGATAAAGTGTGGAATCAATTTTTTCATGAGGATAAGATTCAAGTTTAATACCAGTTTCAATAGGGGTAATGGATGGTTTACAATCAGAAATATTCAATTTTGAGATTAAATTTTGGGCATATTTTGCTTGAGATATAATAATTGAATGGTGATCTTGAAAAATAGACATTCCTAAGAAATGATGAAGAAGACCTAAATCAGTAATTTCAAAGGTAAGATTTAATTTTTTTTTATATTTGAGTATTAAGGATGAAAGACTGCTTGGTATGAGTAAATCATCTACATATACTATAATGATAACTGCATGATTATTTTCAAATTTAAAAAATAAATCATTATCAGATTTACAATTTGAGAAACCTAGGTTGAGAAAGAAGATTTTTAATTTGGCATACCATGCTCGAGGGGCTTGTTTAAGTCCATGGAGAGATTTTTTGAGTTTACAAACATAGTTTTCTTTATTTTTTTCAATAAAGCACTGAGGTTGATGCATATATATTTCTTCTTGTAAATTTCCATTTAGAAAGGCATTTTTAACATCCATTTGATGGATTTCCCAACCATTTTGGGTAGCAAGTGCAAGAATTAAATGAATAGTTCCCATTTTTGCCATAGGTGCAAATTTTTCATCATAGTCTATGCCTTGTCATTGAGAAAATCCCTTGGCCACTAATCTAGCTTTATATTTATCAATGTTTCCTTCAGAATCATATTTAATTTTATGAATCCAACGATAATTAATAATGTTGCAATTATTGGGTGGTGGAACAAGTTCCCATATTTTATTTTTAATTAATGCATTGTATTCTATTTGCATGGCATTTTTCCAATTTTGATTTTCATTTGCTTCTTCAAATGTTTGGGGTTCAATTTCATATAAAGTCATTAAGGAAAAATATGTATGTTGACTTCTTGTCATCTTAGGAAGAGAAGGTTCTACATTTGTATCTTTAATTAAGGATTGAACCCACTTCGGTCTTTTAGAGGGTGGATTAGGATAAGTGTCAGAGGATAATTGATAATTTTCTTCATATGTTGAAGTTTCAACAATATTGTTAATAGAACTAGAGAATGCAGTTTTTAAAAAAAGAACATTTTGACTTATAATAATATCTCTCTTTAAGGGATCATAAAGTCTGAATCCTTTTGTATTTATCCCATACCCAACAAAATACATTGAGTAGATGTTGAATCAAGGTTTTGTCTCTTTTGTTTAGGGATAAAGAAAAAGGAAGGAGTCCCAAATATTCGAAGATGAGAGATATCAGGTTTTTGCTTTGACCACTTTTCTAGGGGAGTTTAAAGATGTAAGGCTTTTGTAGGAACTCTATTTAAAATATATATAGCTGTATTCATAGATTTAGCCCACAGGAATTTAGGAGTGTTAGAAGAGTGTATTATAGATCTAACCATTTCTAACATGGTTCTATTTTTTCTTTCAGCTACCCCATTTTTTTGGGGGAGAATATGGACATGTCAGTTGTCTTTGTATCCCACATATTATATAAAAGTCGTCAAAATATTTATTAATGTATTTAGTACCATTATCTGTTTTTAGAATTTTAATTTTATGATTAGATTGATTTTCAACTAGGGTTTTAAATTGTTTAAATTTAGAGAGAACTTCATTTTTGTTTTTAAGGTAATATCCCCAAACCATTCTAGAATGATCATCAATAAATGTAAGTGCATATAAAGATCCATTGAGAGAAGGGACTTGAAATGGACCCACTAAATCACTATGGATTAATTGTAAGATATTGAAAGAAGATAAATTATGATTTTTGTTAAAGGGTGTACCATAGAAAAAAGGAAACTTGCTTGATTTGGGGAATAATTGATAATAAATCGGACTTAATAAGGCCTTTATTTGGTGTTGTGAGGTGTTTTTCACATCCACACTAGGTCTTGGATCCTTTCAAATGCATTTAACGATGTCTTGTAAAGGTGTTGTAAAGTATTGTAAAATACTTTCGCGCCTCTCTAGACTTAATGAACCCATTTTCCCTTAATTCAACATTATAAAATGTATTTAATGAAGGCTTGTAAAATAAACTTAATCTAGTGTTGTAATGTGTCCTACACATTCACATTGGATGGTGTGCCTTTCTAGGCTATGTGGACCTCATTTTAATGTTGTAAAGTGTATCTAATCACACTTTCACATTGAATTTTGTGTCCCAAGCCCTAATTGACCTTTACATCATCACTAATAGGCCCCTATTACCCAATATTATGCATCCTGAGGCATAATTTTATGAAATAACCAACAAAGTCATCATATAAACCTAATTTATGCATTCCCCAACAACCTAGCTGGCAAATGGAACCCTCTGGGACTAATTCACCATTTGTGGCGAATGAGTCCCTGCCAGGTGGGATTGATTTTCCCAAGGTGGCGAATGAGTCCCATTTAGGTCAATTTTGACTTTTGAGTGAGAAAAAATAGGTTTTAAGTTTAAATTTTCTTCATATCAGCCTTGGGGATCCAATTTACAAGCAAATAAGATGAATTTCCTATAAAATAAAGTCTCTAAACCCTAATTTATAGCTCATAACTCATTCACACATCTCTTATCATTCATTCATCATCTATCTTCTCCTTCAAGTCAAGCAATTCATCAAGAATAGATTCCAATGACATTCAAGGGAAAATTCCTCATGTTTTTCTGCAGAACTTCAAAATCAAACATCATGGCAAGGTAAAACCTAGAAATCATTTTTTTAATAGTAATTTAAACCCACTTATGTTGCCATGTTTCATCTACTAAGATGAAAATTTAAAAACTAGGATGAGAAGCTTTGAAATGAGATTTGATTTGTGTGTCAACAGTCTACATACAAATCCTTGGGTTGCAGCAATCCACATGATTTCCTACTCAGCGATGGAGTCCAATATGTGTTGGCACTTCTTTCACCATATTTTAGTTGCAGGAAAAAATGACAATGGACATGCAAAGCTACAATTTTATTCAGCAACTATTGTTTTCTTCTGGACTATGCATTATATTCTTCATCCACGTCAATGTATTGGAAGGAAAAGGAAATATTGATTGCTATGACGATAATGACATTTCCCCTTGTTTTCTTCAGTTGTTGATGATCTGGCAGTGTGTTCTGAATGGGAAAATAACCTGTTACCAAATGAAAACAACATGATAACGTTTGGTAGACTTGGATTGGTGCGGTGCACTACTTTGGTAGTATTTTTCCTCCCCACATCATCCCTTGGATTACCATTTTACTTTACTTGGAAATTGTCACTTCAACTCTACTTACCATGTTTCATGCTCACCTCTTTTCATTCTTCTCACCTTCTTTTCTATAAATATGTCACCCATTGATTCCTCTCTAACACTAGGAGCCAAGTCATACATTGAAGGCAACACTAACTCTTCCTCTTCATCTAGCACAAAAGTCTTAAACAACCCAATCTAATCACTTTATATATTTTTAGATAACGAGAAAAATCAAGCCAAAATTAATTATCTTTCATTTAATTAACTATTTGAAATGGATCATACTTGATAGTTTTAACTTTTTAGTTGGTCTTTGGAGTCTCTCCTTATCCAAATATATCTAAATTTTGTTTCCAACCTAAAACTTATATTCCACTTTGTGTCAGTCATGATAATGCTTGTACTTGATTTGAAGTCTAACACTAATATATAGATGTTCACACATGAATCTATAGGCAGTCTACGTACCTCATTCATCAACTTCATAAATGTAATGGAAGAATTGCATAATCGAAATAGTATTATGTAAGCCACTCATAGAGACCTTATTTGATCTTAAATATTATTTTCTAAACATCCTCTTCATTTATTCTAACTTTATCATATCCTAGTTTCAAATCTGACTTTATGAGGTACTTGGCATGTTGGAATTGATATAATAATTCATCAAAATAGGGAAGCAAATAGTCATTTTATTGCATTTTTTTCTAATTCCTTTGGTACAACTACAATAGGAGAACTACAAGTTGATATGCTAGGTCTAATCACACCTTGATCAATGAGTGCCTCTAGTTGCAACTTAACCTCATTGACCTCTACAACAATTTGGTGATACAACCTAATGTATGGGAAATGGAAATCAAACAACAATTGTCTCATGCTATATAACTCTCCTAGGGAGTAGCCTTTTGGTTTCTAAAAATAAATTTAAGAATTATTTTACTGTCTATTCTATTTATAGCCAAGCTTGATGAATATGTAGCTCATGTAAATTTTTCAATATCATATCACACATACTCTTCTTTTTTTCATAACAACAAGAGAGAAAACTTCCCACTTGCATTGATTTAAGCCTCTTGGCTTTCTAACCATGGATAACTTGGACCTTCCAATATACAAATTTAAGTTGAAGTATTTTCCATTCCAAAAAATATTATAATATTTTTTTCTTCTAAAGTATATTGCATATCTCACATAGAGTAGGGCCTCCCAAAAATGGCATCACAAATATCCAAAGGTATCACTCTATCAATTATTTCATCCTTAAACTCTAGATTAATTCCAACATAACCTATATTGGTTAGTGATTCAAATTCCAAATTATTTTTTCAGCCTCCTAAATAATATAGATGAGGATGGTGAAAAGGGTGAAAAATATAGAGTGGATGATCCACAATGAAGGGATACTAACCCTATATCTTTCAACTCATTTCATTAGGAAACTAGATCCCTCAACCAAGTGACTCAATGGAGGAATTTAGTGGGTTCCTTAGGTAATTGGACGGAGATTCACCGTTAAATGAAGCTTCAAAAGGAAGAAATGCAAATACTTATGCAAACTCACTATGAAACCTAGAAAATTGAAAGCATGAAATCAAACTAATAAATTGAATGGAACAGAAAAGTACCTGGATGAATGGAGATGCCAAGACAAGATCTGCAAACTCTAAAAACTATTGTTAGGGTTTGCACTGGGACTAATACGCCAGGTAGGGTGTATGAGTCTTGCTCTAAGGTTTTTAGGGAAGAATCTGACATTATTCTATTAACTATCAGGACCTGTTGAATGGTGATCAAAAACTATCCCAGGACTAATACACAAGGTTGGGCGATTTAGTCCACCTATAGGTTTTTTTGAGTATCTTTCCAAGTCCTCTGAACCCAGATCCGACACTGTTGGATGATGTCAAAAGGCTATATTAGGGACTAAATCGCTAGGTTGGTCAAATGAGTCCAGTTCACCTAAATCTACAAAACACACATCACAAGAGAGAGAGAGAGAGAGAGAGAGAGAGAAATGTTGTTTTGTTAGAGGATGGAGGTTTGCCTCAGTCAAACCCCGTTTTGGTAATTAAACCTTGAAATGAAATGAAATAGCATGAAGGAATGATGAATGATCAAATGTATGTAACAACTCACCAAACCTTGTTGAATCCTTGGATTGTAGATCTACAACTTGCATGAATTGGCTTCAATGGATGCAGATCTTGATCTTGGATCTTGATATGAGGTAATGTCTTTGAATACTTGAATGGGTCTTGGACACTACAACATGTTAACTCACAAACATACGTGATGCATGAATACTTTGACACGATGCTTAAATCTTGAATGTTGCTCCAAATTCTTGATAACTTGCTCTTGAATGCTTGAAAATATCTCTTGAAAGCTCTAGGTCTAGGTGAAACTCACTTGCTCAAAGATTCTAGGTGAAATAATGATTTGAAACCTTAGTTTTATAGGCATCTTATCTAATTTACCATTTATTAGATCCCAAATGCTGACATTTGCAAAATTTGAATTAAAAACCTTGATTTCCCACTCAAAACCCTAAAAATCCCCAAAAGGGACTAATGCACCAAGGGTGGCATATGGGTCCCACCTAGGGGGACTAATATGCCCAGGGTGGCATATTAGTCCCACCTTAGATTTCTGTGGTGCGAGAATGTCAAGGGGTTAGAATATTAAATGTTTTTATTGAATTTGTCAAGATTTCAATTGAAATAATCCTTGGGATATGTAATAAAGGGTATTAGAGGCCTATTAATGATGATTTAAAGGACATGCATGCAAGAGGACTAGGAAAGGTCCAAGCTAGGTGTGAAATTGTAATGTCTCCAAGAAGGGAGTACAATTTTTGACACTTTATTTAGCCCCCACTTTAGTGAGAGGATGACCCTGTGTTAAACTCACACTAAAGTAGACAAATACACATCAATAGGGGTTCAAGTGTACCGATGCTAGTGAGATGGGATAATAACAATCAAGAGGGTGCCACGGGCCCCCAAGATCAATATCCTATGGAAAACCACGATAGGCACAAAATAACACACATGTGAATGATGTATGAAGCAGTAACAAGATACAAACATACACTCTCAAAGACATAAAGAAAAAAAGAAAAAAAAAGCGGTGGATCAATCCTCGATAGTTTTTCCAACATGATGTGGACTAGGTCTCAATTTTTTGTCCAAGATGTGCGCTCACTCTGGGGTAGTGGAACCTCAAGTTGTCTAGTAGGTGATTTTTCCAAATGGGTGGCTTAGTGAGAAAGCCATGCCTCTGTGTTGGCTCCTCAATGTACTAATGATACCAAAGCTATCCCTTTGATAACTTTAATAAGGTGCCACAAAATGAAACATCGAGCTTATGAACAACATGCAAGTAAATATTTTTTTTCAAAGGGATCTTTGCTTAGTTCGTGTAAGGTCTCTTCTTAGGGAACTATTGTCAAATAAAGTTTGCACCCTTGCTAAGCTATCAACTATAGCAACCTATCGACACATGGGAACACTTCGAGGTTGTGGGTGACCTGAATGAAGTGAACCTCCAAATTATGGGCTGGTTCCCCTTAAGATACTTTGAGAAAAACCAAAAAATGATAAGGGAAAGAGTAAGGAGGATGAACTCGAATTTAAAACCTATCACTAACAGGTGATACACCAAAGATAAAATATGACAACACTGCAGAGAACTCACAGAAAATCTTAATAGAACTAAATAATCTCACAATACAGAGATTTATGCTTATAAAAATGAGTCTATGTAAGGTTTCGACTGTTCTAGTGCTTAACACCAGAAAACAAGGTGTCTTCACATATATAAACGCAGTAGAAAGAGATCACTAACATAAACCAGCTTTATGGCATAACATTCTTTGCATCCAATACTGAAGGAATCTGATAAAATAGAGGATTACACAGGATTTTATCATGCGACTCACAAGTAATACTGAAACAACAAAGAAAAACTGAAAGGAAATGACTTTCTATTAAGAAAATCAGGAGTTCCTGTGTTACAGGGCTGCAATATTATGAAAAAATGAGTTACAAAGTCTAAATAATGCTCTTTTACCAGTCTCCTAACCAAGAACTACCTTAAAAAAAGGAAAAAATGCCATATATACAACCAAAGGTCGGCCCTCTACATTAGGGTTTCTAAAATGAGTCGGCGCTTGGACACGTCGGCCCTAGAAGTGCCTTGGAACGAAGTCAATGAAACATTTAATGTGCATCCCCTGCTCATGTCGGTGAAAGCTCGTCCCTGGGCATGGCCTTCAGATCTTTTACAGCCGTCGTTGTTATCTTGCAGCCTTCGAGTCCGCCATTAAGACTTCGTCAGAGTCACCTTGAATGCTCCGCGACAGGGTCATTAATGTCCCCTTGCTCCTCCAGCCGTCATCTCCAGCTACTATAGTGACTCACGGCTACCTCCCCTTTGAGAAGCAGCATTAGATCTATCCATTAGATTCAGCGCCATTACTGACTGATCAACCTTGCAGCTATCGACGTAACTTAGGACTGTCGGTGGGACTTCTCACCGAACTTCATTATCCTATCACTATGCTCCAAAGTCGGCGAGACTTCCTCGGGTCGGGGAGACTTCGGTTGGTTCCCTGTCGGTAGGACATCGCTTTATCGGCAAGAGATTGTGCCGAAGGCACCTTGCTTTGGCGAGGGCTTACTTCATTTCACTTTGGCAAGAGAAACATTCATCGATGAGAGGTCACAGTGGGCTTTATTAGTCATGCCGATATCACTTTTCGTCGCTGAGACCACTTTCATTCGCCGAGACTTCTTGGACTTCTTTTCCCTTCGGCGAACCCTTCATTCGACAAGACTCTTGGCGAAAACCCTTTGTTGTCGGTGAGACATTGGCCTATCGGGGAGACGTCATAGCAGGCGGATGAAGTTATAACGATGACACTTTCACTCGGCAAGACATTCGTTGGTCAGAAAGACCTCATGGCGAGCATCCAGAGTTATATCGATCTCACAAAAAGCCATCGGCAAGACTCCATCGGATCGGGGAGACCTTACGATGAACTCCTCATTTCCTGGCGAAGGCACTCCTTTGCACTGAGTTTTTTTAAAAAAAATAGCGGGGGTGGGTCCAAGACGAAACTAGAACCGAGAGTGGGGGGAGAAAGGGGGGAAGTAAAGATAGATGAATCCCGGCGGAACCGGGATAGAGACCAAAACTAGAAAAAACAAAGCAAAAAAGAGGAACCGAGACCAGGGCTAAATCCGAACTTGAAACTTTCCTCAAGTTTCAAGTTCGGATTTGGTTCCGATCCCGCCTCCAGCAACATACGAGGAGAAAACGAAAGAGGAAAAAAACATAAAGGGGAACCAAGGGGGAGACATCCCTCGATCAAAAGCCAGGAAGAAAAGGAAAGAAGAAAGAGCAGGACTGGGGCCGGAACCGGAAAGAAAACAGGAACTGGAACCTTGGAAAAATTCCAAGTTCATGTTCTGACCCGATTTTAGGCCCACCAGAGAAGGAAAGAAAATGCACAAGGCAAAAGAAAGAAAGAAAGAAGGGTGGGATCAAAACTATATCCGATCCTGGGCGAGACAGAGCAGGGGCGGAAAAAAACCCGAAACATAAACTTTCATCAAGTTTCAAGTTTGGAATCCGTTCCGATCCCTCCTCCGACGAAGGCAAGATCAGGAGGAAAAAGGACAAGGAAGAAAAGAAAGGGAGAAACTGCCCCACAGTAAAACGCAAGGCCAAAGAAGAGAACAAGACGCACACGAGCACGGAACCGGAACCGGACCCAGAACTAAAATGGAAACTGGAACTTTCGGAAAAGTTCCAAGTTTGGTTTCAGTTCGGTTCCGCCTCCGACAGAAACAAAGAAAAAGGGGCCTGACAAAAGCAGAAAAGGCGGAAGCGGGGTTGGAACCGGAACGGAAACAGGAACCGGAACTTTTCCGAAAAGTTCCAAGTTTGGTTCCCAACCCGGTTCCGCCCCCGATAGAACAAAGAAAGAGAGAAGAAAACAAAACAGAAAAGAGGGAAAGACAAGGAAAACATAAAAAAGAGACCCACCCCCAAGCTGAAGACCTGCACGCTGGGCTCAACCCTCTTGGGAGCCACATTTAATCCACGTGCTCAATTAAAACATCATTTTCCCCTGCATCTACACAAGAAGTAAACAAGTTAGAAAAAGTGATCCTAATGCAAGTGTTCTTCTATTTTGTCTTTGAGAACCCCTGAAAACATGGGTTACCCTGCCTGATTGAGCCCATAGGTGAAAAATGGGTAACATTTCTGGCGACTTTTGCTAGATGTTTGCCTGCTAAACATGAAGACCAGTAGCCTAGGCCTATCCATTGGGCACGGCGTTATTGGGACAACTTAGAAATAGACCTGGAGCCGCCTTGTGCATGGTTGTAACTCATTTGAGACTCATAAGACATAGCAGGCTGTCAAAAAATTATTGAAGATAGGAAAAAAGAACTAAAGTGAAACTATTTACCGTGATGGGACAACACTTAGGGAATGCAAAAACAACTAAACCTACCCTACACTAACCAGTAAGAAATTAGTCAAACAAACCCATTAACAGGTTGGGTAAAATAACTGCCCTTTCTACTCAACATGTAGGGAATGGCATGTTTAAGGATAGCTGAGTAAAAGTAAAAAATAGAAAGAAGTCTACCAAGACGATGCACTGCCTCTTGAAAGAGGTGAATAAATTTGTTTACCTTACCAAACAGACCATACGTATTGTCAACCAAAGGAGGACAAATGAGCTGAACATACTCTTGTTTGGATGTCAGTGCATCTTGGACATTTTCTTTTGCTGTACCTTCATGTGTAGGTACATGATTGGTGCTTGGTATTGTATTGGACTCCATCTGAGCTAGGTACCTGATTAGACAGCCTCTGGTAAGGGTAAAGCTTGAACCTTCCCTGCTGGTCTCTTTATCTTCTCTAAAGACTTCATCTTTTTCTTGAAAAGATGCTGATTGGAGGTAATATGTAGGTTGTTCGTCGGCTGCTACAGTCTAAAATTCTTGACTAAGGAGCTAATATCCTTGTTGGATAATTGAAAACAAATCTTCAGACTGTGGCTCCTTGTGCTCTTTGTTCATGACATAATACACTTCCTCCTCAACAAAGTGGGGGAGCTCAACCAGTAAGTTCACAGGCTACAAGACATTACCTTCAACAACCTCTTCAATAGTCTCACCATCTTGACTGGGCTGATCACATGCTTCCCTCTCACATGATACTAGTTCATCATCTATATTGGAACAAAAAGCTTCTATGATATCATCTGACTCATAATTTTGCATTAAATCTAGATGAATTTTATCATTTAGTTGCTCCATACCAGGCATAGATGCTATCATGCATGTGAGATCCTCATCTTCATCGACAAATTGAGGAAGTTCATTGAACAAGTCAGCAATACTCTCTGGTTGTCCATTAACAACTGGTAAATCAGGAACCTGCATGCTCTCTTCAACTTGCTCAACATAACTGGGCAATTGATCAAATAAAGAAGTCAATTGTTCTTTGTGTGGCTCCTTTTGCAGTGAAACTTGGGTATCTTCTACCTGCAAGTGAAGATCTTCAACTGTCTGTTGTCCTAGCTCCTGCCTCTCCTCCTATTTGAGCTTTTCTTGCTGTAGTCGGTAACATGCTACAACTAAATGCATTGGACTTACTTTGTTAATTCTCTCCTTGAGGAAGTCATCTGGATCAATGGGCTGCTCTTGAGGGATGATGGACTGATCTTGTTCAGGTACTACATTCTCTTCCATCAAATTGAATCCCTTAAAGCTTGGGATTTCAAGCTGAGAAGACTTAGTAGGGAAGTCAAGAGGCTAACTTTGCCTAAAGTAGAGTAAGCTTGAGTATTCTGCACCTGAGCAGAGAGCAACTTCACTTGTTCTTCTTTAGCAGCTATTTCCTGTTCAAGACCTTCCTCGAACTAGATTCTTTTTGCCACTCTTTCTTGATCATGAAAGCCAACCTGCTCAACCACTTCTTGTTGATGCACAATGGTACCCTGCTGCATCTTGATATCGACCAATATCCTAGATAGGCACACAAGCACCTTACTAATATCATTAATCTTCATATTGTGAAGACCTTGACTGAGATCCCACAACGTATGATCAATCTGTTGGAGCAGGTCCAATACACTCTAATATGGATGTGCAAGAGCAACATACTCATGATATGGAGGGTAATAGTAAGCATCTTCATAATTATTTGACATCTTTTCAGTTAAAGAGCTGGAAACTCAGAATTAACAAATTATTTTGAGACATACCAAGACATGTGCCTATGAAACCAAAAGATTTGAGCTCGGAGTCGCCAAGTATGTAAAGAAAGTGCCTTTAAAAGGCTGAAACTACTGCTGCACACACCAAACAGCAGCAATAAAATGCATAAACATGAACTAAGAAGCAGTTCACTGTCCCACCGAGCATGCCAAAAACTGTTGTCGAATAAAGTTTTCACCCTTGCTAAGCTATCAACTATAGCAACCTATCGACACATGGGAACACTTCGAGGTTGTGGGTGACCTGAGAATGAAGTGAACCTCCAGATTATGGGCTGGTTCCCCTTAAGATACTTTGAGAAAAACCAAAAAATGATAAGGGAAAGAGTAAGGAGGATGAACTCGAATTTAAAACCTATCACTAACAGGTGATACACCAAAGATAAAATATGACAACACTGCAGAGAACTCACAGAAAATCTCAATAGAACTAAATAATCTCACAATACAGAGATTTATGCTTATAAAAATGAGTCTATGTAAGGTTCCGACTATTCTAGTGCTTAACACAAGGAAAACAAGGTGTCTTCACATATATAAACGCAGTAGAAAGAGATCACTAACATAAACCAGCTTTATGGCATAACATTCTTTGCATCCAATACTGAAGGAATCTGATAAAATAGAGGATTACACAGGATTTTATCATGCGACTCACAAGCAATACTGAAACAACAAAGAAAAACTGAAAGGAAATGACTTTCTATTAAGAAAATCAGGAGTCCCTATGTTACAGGTCTGCAATATTATGAAAAAATGAGTTACAAAGTCTGAATAATGCTCTTTCAGCAGTCTCCTTACCAAGAACTGCCTTACAAAAAGGAAAAAATGCCATATATACAACCAAAGGTCAGCCCTCTCCATTAGGGTTTCCAAAATGAGTCGGTGCCTGGACACGTCGGCCCTAGAAGTGCCTTGGAACGAAGTCAATGAAACATTTAATGCGCATCCCCTGCTCATGTCGGTGAAAGCTCGTCCCTGGGCATGGCCTTCAGATCTTTTACAGCTGTCGTTATCTTGCAGCCTTCGAGTCCACCATTAAGACTTTGTCAAAGTCGCCTTGAATGCTCCGCGACAGGGTCATTAATGTCCCCTTGCTCCTCCAGCCGTCATCTCCAGCTACTATAGTGACTCACGGCTACCTCCCCTTCGAGAAGCAGCATCAGATATATCCATTAGATTCAACGCCATTACTGACTGATCACCCTTGCAGCTATCGGCATAACTTAGGACTGTCGGCGGAACTTCTCACCAAACTTCATTATCCTATCGCTATGCTCTAGAGTCGGCGAGACTTCCTCGGGTCGGGGAGACTTCGGTTGGTTCCCTGTCGGTAGGACATCACTTTATCGGCAAGAGGTTGTGCCGAAGGCACCTTGCTTTGGCGAGGGCTTACTTCATTTCACTTCGGCAAGAGAAACATTCATCAATGAGAGGTCACAGGGGGCTTTATTAGTCATGCCGATATCACTTTTCATCGCTGAGACCACTTTCATTCGCCGAGACTTCTTGGACTTCTTTTCCCTTTGGCGAACCCTTCATTCGGCAAGACTCTTGGTGAAAACCCTTTGTTGTCGGTGAGACATTGGCCTGTCGGGGAGATGTCATAGCGGGCGGATGAAGTTATAACAATGACACTTTCACTTGGCAAGACATTCGTCGGTTGACAAGACCTCATGGCGAGCATCCAGAGTTATATCGATCTCACAAAAATCCATCGGCAAGACTCCATCGGATCGAGGAGACCTTACGACGAACTCCTCATTTCCTGGCAAAGGAACTCCTTTGCACTGAGTTTTCAAAAAAAAACTGGTGGGGGAAAAGCCAAGACGAAACTGGAACCGGGAGCGAGGGGAGAAAAGGGGGAAGCAAAGACAGACGAATCCCGGCAGAACCGGGATCGAGACCAAAATGAGAAAAAACAAAGCAAAAAAGTGGAACCGGGACCGAGGCTAAATCCAGACCTGAAACTTTCCTCAAGTTTCAAGTTCGGATTTGGTTCTGATCCTGCCTCCGGCAACATACAAGGAGAAAAGGAAAGAGGAAAAAAACATAAAGGGGAACCAAGGGGGAGACATCCCTTGATCAAAAGCCAGGAAGAAAAGGAAACAAGAAAGAGCGGGACCGGGGCCAGAACCAGAACCTTGGAAAAATTCCAAGTTCATGTTCTGACCCGGTTCCGGGCCCACCAGAGAAGGAAAGAAAACGCACAAGGCAAAAGAAAGAAAGAAAGAAGGGCCGGATCAGAACTATATCCGATCCCGAGCGAGACAGAGTGGGGGTGGAAAAAAACCTGAAACAGAAACTTTCATCAAGTTTCAAGTTTGGATCCGTTCTAATCCTGCCTCCGGGGAAGGCAAGATCGGGAGGAAAAAGGACAAGGAAGAAAAGAAAGGGAAAAACTACCCCATAGTAAAACGCAAGGCCAAAGAAGAGAACAAGATGCACATGAGCGCGGAACCGGAACCGGACCCGGAACTAAAACGGAAATTGGAACTTTCGGAAAAGTTCCAAGTTTGGTTTCGGTTTGGTTCCGCCTCCGACGGAAACAAAGAAAAAGAGGCCTGACAAAAGCAGAAAAGGCGGAAGTGGGGTCGGAACCGGAACGGAAACAGGAACCTGAACTTTTCCGAAAAGTTCCAAGTTTTGTTCCGGACCCGGTTCCGCCCCCGACAGAACAAAGAAAGAGAGAAGAAAACAAAACAGAAAAGAGGGAAAGACAAGGAAAACATAAAAAAGAGACCCACCCCCAAGCTGAAGACCTGTACGCTGGGCTCAACCCTCTTGGGAGCCACATTTAATCCACGTGCTGAATTAAAACATCATTTTCCCCTGCATCTATACAAGAAGCAAACAAGTTAGAAAAAGTGATCCTGATGCAAGTGTTCTTCTATTTGGTCTTCGAGAACCCCTGAAAACATGGGTTACCCTGCCTGATTGAGCCCATAGGTGAAAAATGGGTAACAGGAACATCATGCCTAACATCTCCAAGAGAGGAAAAGTCAAAGAAATATCATGCTCTCAGAGGAAATCAAACCCAATGACACCATCAAGAAAAGGATACATCGCAAGAATAAAGAAAATCACATAGTGAAACATGAGTGTCGATATATACCCCCACTTTAAAGCGATTGCTAACACCATTGCTATGAGAAATCTGCTTTAAAGTAGAAGGAGACATGAGAGGTTACTTGGAAAGCCCTATGCCAAGTCATATGTTCCCGAATGAAACTACATCAAGAAAAGGGGTTTCCCCCAAAATATAATGCTAACCATTAGAAGAAAGTATGTCACATAGAAGCCAACTTAAGGCATGTCATCCACATCCCAAGCTTTCTCTTATATATACATGGAAGGTGGTCAACTAGCCAAAAGAGACAACAACAATTGTGATATGATGACAAGGATACCTAACCCCTTTCCCCCACTTAGTGCAAGATAAAGATGAGCCGATATGATTGAAGAGAAACTTGAAAATCAGTATCAATTAGAGGAACACAAGGAAGAGCAGCACAATCCTTAAGATGTTGAATTTTATCACTCAAAGCTTTACATTCATTAGTAGAATGACCATGAACTCTATGATATGCACAAAATGAATTCTTGTAACTTAAAATTTCTTTTGTATTCTTGGAGGGAGAGATATCAAGTGATCTTGTAGGAGTCTCGACAAGATACTCTCTTGATCAAAAGTAGAAGATGTTCCTTTATTTTACGACAAAGATATCTCTTGCTTAGTACAAGGTGTCATACTTACACAAGACTCTTTGGATGGAGAGATTTTGTTCTCTCCTTGAAATGAGGGTGTAAAATATAACGAACTCCAATCGTTAGTGTTTTGTGTGATGACATTGATATTAAGTGAAGATTTCTTTGTTTCCTTTGTTTCTTTTGAAGGACATTTACCAAGACCACTAGTGTCTATCATTTTAGGATGCACTAATGTTAAATTTGGCTAAGAAGAATCTTTAGTAAGAGTGTTGATATTGAGTGAAGGCTTGTTTGTTTCTTTCAAGGGACAATAACCAAGATCATTAGTCATTTCTTGTGTGTGAGGCTCTATAGGGATGCAAATACCTTGTTCTCTAGCACCACATCCTTTTCCACCATACCCAAGTTGTTTCATAAGTTCATAACCTCTTCCATAAATATTTTTCATTTCTCTTGGATTGGGTGGTTGTTCATAATCGACTTCACCAAAGTTTGTTGTGTATGTTATTTTTTCTTCTAAAGAGGTTGAAGTGGATGCTTTCAAAGATTCTGTTGAATTTTGTGTCGACATTACCTCTTTTTCTTTTCCCTTTTCAGAATCTTTTGTTATGATCTTGTATTCTCCCATAAATGTAGGTGTGAAATCCAAGGAACCCCAATCATCTTCCAATAGCTTTGTGACTTCCTCAATATACTTTTATCTTTCTTTCTCTTGCACGGGTTCCACTTGTGTAGTTGGCATCAATGTTTTTAAATGATTTTCCTTGTCTTTCTCAATGTTCAAACAATTGTCTAGTTCAGGGTTGGCTTTGATTGTATACACTTTGTTGTTGTAGACATACTTCATTTTATGATGAAGGGTAGAAGGCACCCCATTCATCGCATGAATTCATGGTCTGCCTAAAAGAAGATTATATGAAAGATCGTGAAGCATAACATGGTTCTAGGTTTGTAATATTACCTTCCTGACTGTAATAGGTAATGTGATCAAACCAAGCGATTATTTTCCTATGTTTTCAAATCCTCGAATCGATAAGGAATCAGGTTCAATTCTTGATTTATCTATGCCAAGCTTATCCAAAAGGGTTACACTATGCACACTAAGAGTTGAGCCATTGTCAACAAGGTTTCGCTTTATCCCTATCCTATTGAAGATAGATATTATCATGAAAGCTTCATTTTTTTACACTTCTAGCGAAGGTAACTCATCTTTATGGAAATTAATTTTTAAGTTGACTGGAGTTATAGCTTGAATTTGGGTTGTCACGTCATATTGATTTGCACTAGGGGAACTGTGCAACTTGTTACAAGGCTATTTGAAGCATGGTATAATAACTACATGAAACTTGAATAAGGTCCCATAAGGATATCTTAGCAGGAGTATTCTTAAGTTGTTCAACAGGATCATACTCCTTCCCACTATGCAAAGGCAAATGAGGAGCACTAGGCAAGATAGGTTGAGGCAATGGCAATGAAACGAGATTGGATTGTGGTTGTTTATTATTTCGTGTGTTATATGTATGAGAAACAGTATTGTAGCTCGATTGCTACGAAAAAAATTCATTATCAAGTTGCCTTTTAGGTGGTTTTAAGATAAGCACGGGTTTATTTTGAACTTGTGGTTGTTGTGAGGCAGATAAATGATAAGTTTAGGCTCAGGAGAGTACTTTAAGTGATATCTAATGTGCATAACCTCAAAATACTTATCCTTATTTTCATGATTTCGTAGTGAAGGGGAGCCTAATGTCACTTCATCATCTTCATCTAAGGAAACCATATCACTATTGCCAATGTTGTCTTTTTCTTGTACCATGATATCTTCTCTGGTAGGAGAGTTTTTAGGAGAGCAACAAACTAGACATTCATGACATTCAAAGGTTGGTTCCTCTAAAATAACTTCATCACAAGTAGGGGAGTCATCTATGATTGAATTTTCTTTCTTATCAATGATGGTATCCTCTTGTTCAAAGATGTTTTCCTTAGTAGGGGAAGAGAAACAAATAGGATTCTCATGGCACTCAATGATTGGATCTTCTAACACCAAAATATTATCATCACAAATAGGAGAAATATTAGGAGAATACCAAATGTGATTGTCATGATTTTCTACTATTGTATTCTCATTCTCATGGTTGGGGGAGATGTTGGGAGAATGACTAACATGCTTGCTAATGCATTTTTTCTTTGCAAACTTGGAAAAGAAAGATACTAAAATTGTGTGCCCAAAAATGAAAAGTACTTTTATCCATCTTATGCAATGTTTCAATAATACAAACAATATGTATCCAAAAAGGAAAAGTACTTTTATCCAACTTATGCAAAACTTCAAGAATGTATATATTGTGTATCCAAAAATGAAAAGTACTTTTGTCAAACTTATGCAAAGCTTCAAAAATGTAAACATTGTGTACCCAAAAGTGAAAAATACTTCTATCCATATTATGCAAAGCTCTAGGAATGTAGACATTTGGTTTTTGTAGGTCTCTAATTCACTAGAAGAAAACCAACAATAAATGACTAAAAAAACTACTAAAAATTGGTCATGTGACCATTAGCTTGGTCACATGAACATTAGTAGTTTATTTCCAGTCATTTATAACGCAACCAAATTCATGACTAAACCATTTTTAGTCATTTATTGGTTGTTTTGATTATCAATTGGGTAATATATTTAGTCATTAATTTAGTCATTGATTGTTGTTAACTAGTCATTTATTTAGTCATGGTAGTCATTTATTTATTCATGATAGTCATTTATTTTAGTCATAGTAGTCATATATTTAGTCATTGTAGTTGAATTTATTTGGTCATTGTATTCATTTATTTTAGTAATGGTAGTCATTTATTTAGTTAGGGTTTAGTCATTTATTTGGGTGAATTAGTGATTCAAGTTACAAATCAAATCTAACTTAATTAATCCTCACAAATTTAAAGAATATACAATCAGCTAACAACTTTATGCATTTAAACTTCAAGTATCATAGATATTCAAATGTTTTTTTTGTATTGGATTAACATGAAAAAAAAGAATATACAATCAGCAATCAGGTGCATAACCACAGGAATTACAAACAACATACAACTGCATAAACAAAGATCCAAGAAATCCACCTATACTTTGTTGTACAAAGCATAATAGAGCATAGAGAACATGTCTGGAAAACAAGGCAGCAGCCAAAAACCATAAACTCCCTTGTAGATTTGTGCAAATCAACTCTCATACATATTAAATTAGGAACAAAAAAATAGTGATTGATCACATATAGTTGAGACAAGAAAGACAAATGCAATTTTAACTCTCAATGGCTCCAAACGACTACAACCAATTTAGTCTCTAAACCAACGATTCCATTCACTTTTCAGGGGTGATACAAAACACAATATGTATGGCCTCAATGATTGGCCTATTTACAAATAATATCACTAACATTCAAATGCCTTCGACTCCCTTCTAGGTGAGCAATGTCATCGAGGTTTGAGTGACTCCTTCCCTTCACCGTCAACTACCTTTTGCATCATGAATAACCCCCTATTCTCCTCAGTGCCCCCCCCCCCTCTGTTTCATCATTCTTCTCTCTTCAAAAACTGTCGACCACCATAAGTTATTCCATCTACTAACTGTCGATGGTCAAGAGGATTCAACCAACAAGCTTTACAAAACATTAAGAAACAAATCATACTAAAAAAAAAAATTGAAATGATCAAAAGTTTGATCATTTCAGTTTTGTTTTTAGTAAAAGATAGAAATAAAACCAAGATTAGGAGGAGAGTGATGCCCTACATGAGAGAAGATTGGAAGGATTCGAGGGCATGCTCACCTCTCCAATTTGACAAGTTGCAACCTAAAAATAAGATTTCAATGAGGGTTTTAGAGTATGTTTATTAAAATAAAAATACGACGAAGATCCGATAATGAACACATTTAGGTTTTTACATTATGCATCCATTACCATTTTTTGTTGCATTCCCTGTCACTATTGGTTTCGGCTCCTCTAAACTCTTTCTCGTTGGTATTCACCTTTCACCTCTCCGCTGCAACCTGAAAATAAGGTTTTGATGAGGGTTTTAGATTATGTTTTTTAAAATTAAAATATGGCCAAGTTTAACCGCAATGCCCAATCCCCCAATCTTCGAGCCCTACCATTCATAGGGGTGACCACTCACTTTGGAATAGCCGGGCGATAGACAAGAAAATGTGATGCACAAAGGATGAGTCTAATGTGGAAGCATTGACTAAGATAAGGAAACTATTTGCCTAAAAGCCTCAAAGAAATGTTAATTCATGCAATGTGATAAATTTAGGGTATTTCAATTGAGAATCAAAGCGTGAATTGCAAGATTAGAATCAATTATACCAAACGCGGATATAGACGCAGATCAATGAGATGGTTGAGCTCATTTCGTTGTTGTTTGTTGCTTTCCCTGCTGCTATTGGTTTCAGCTCCTCCAAACTCTTCCTCCCTAGTATTCACCTTTCACTTCTCCAATTCGACAAGCTACAGCCTAAAAATAAGGTTTCAACGAGGGTTTTAGAGTATGTTTATTAAAATGAAAACTTTTTCCCCCCAATTTTCTTGTAGATTTTAAAATGGAATTCAAAGAAAATAAATTACAATACATAATATTAAATATATTATAATATTAGATAATATTAATAATATTATTATAATTTTTTATTTTATTTTTATAGGTAAGTACTGCCAAGGGGGCAGCTCCCATAATATATAGTCCCAAAAATGAAATTTTTAAGTGCATGCCCTTGCCACAAGGGGTGCCATACAACAACAACACTATGTTGCATAACCATCCTACTAAACTAGCATGAAATGTAGACATAAGACTAAAAAACCAACGCACACCAAAAGATGGGTGTGCAACAAAACACTAAACTTCTGTTTTTTCCCTAGATTTTGTTGATACCAATACCATTGAGTGGTTGGACCTTGAGGGAGGTAATTTCTTCCTCTTTACCTCTATCCAATCTTGCGTGGTCTAGTAGGAAGTATTCTGATCGTTACCATTTTCCTTCATTGATGATCCTACAAGATTTAAATCTGCTTGAACCACTAAAGACACAGGGAGCATCAAATCCGATTTCACTGGAGATATTGATTCTGGTTTCATCATTGTAATTTGAGTAGTGCCAACTGCCCCAAAGCAAACATCTGACAAGCACCCAAGAACTGGAGTTTGTGGAGCCAATGCGGGAGAGGAGCACAAATTAGGATTCACTTTTTGTGGAGTTTTGGAAGAAGGCATGTCATCCCTAACATCAAGAGCAACAACATAGTGGTTGGAATCAACCCTAGCCCACCAAGAGGGCTGGGAGGAGATGCCAAAACCCCGTCCAACAACATGTTTTTGATTGCACATGGAGGTTCCATGAGCAGTAGAGAAGCATTTTCTGCATCTAAAAGTGATCTTTCGTAATCTACAGGTTGTCTCCACCATTTGTTCCCGACCAACAGAGAGATTTCAGATGGCAAGCCTTTGGATAAATCAAATTCCACACATAATCGGGCACAAGTTGATTTTTCATAATTGATAGTTTCTTTTGAAATGTTGTGATACTTGCCCAATCCATTGGCAATAGCCTTCAAACACTTGATTTCCCAGAATTGTAGAGGGAGGTAGGGCAATCTTACCCAAAGAAATGCAAAAGTAAATGTAGTAGTTCATGGATTAAAGGAAGGAAACCATGGCTTAATGCATAAAAAATCTCCTTGATAAAACCAGGGACCAGTGTTGAGAATCAATTCTTTATCATCCAAAGATTCAAACTCCAATATGAAAAATCCCTTTGCGCAAGGATAGATGTTGATTTCATCCTCCATGAATTCTTTCCAATTTTTGCTAATCTAGGCATGGAGGTCGCATAATTTTGGCCAAATTTTTGTGAATCTACATATTAGGGTGTGTTCCTTTAGATAATCCTCTCTATCGCAGGCAATGTTGTCCAGACGGATTTTCGAAATTGAGTCCAAATGGCAAATGGAGAACAGGGGATTATGAAGAGTGCAAGGGCGAGAAGGAGAACCATCATGGGGAGAGCCCCAAGCCATCGCATTAGAATTAGGAGGCAATCTTCCCCCTGGCTCAACAAGGGCGTCCGCACCAAGAGCCGATTTGAAATTGAGTCGAGATCCCATGTGCAATGCCATAGATTTGTGTGAAGATCAGGCCTCACAACCCTGTGCCACACCATGCCCAGGTGACCGAGCCCTAGCAGCCTTCGAATCCGCCTCCATGGTAAGCGTTGAGCAGAAAGGGTTTTCCCTGTGCTCAAATACCTTCATGCCAAAGGAGTCACGCGATATGAAGCAATATTATTATAATATTAATAATATAATATAAATATTTTTGTATTCAAGGGGTAAACACTTTTGAACTAGAGCTATGAACCAGAATACAACCATTTAACAATACCAACCCAATGGGGTTTGAACCTTGGTGGCAAGAACAACAATGCCACCTTTAAACCAACACGCCATGCCAATACCGGCAATATAATATAAATATTATATTATAATATATTATAATATTATATTATTATATATTATAATATTATATTATTATATAGTATTATATTATTATATAATATTATATTATATAATATTACATTATTATATAATATTATATTA
Organism: Sequoia sempervirens; assembly: GCA_007258455.2. Lineage (NCBI taxonomy): Eukaryota > Viridiplantae > Streptophyta > Pinopsida > Cupressales > Cupressaceae > Sequoia > Sequoia sempervirens. Next base: position 14,197,057 of record VDFB02047397.1, on the reverse strand, counting down.
TATAATATTATAGTATTATATTATATAATATTATATTATTATATTATATAATATTATATTATATTATTATATTATATAATATTATATTATATTATTATATTATATAATATTATATTATATTATTATATTATATAATATTATATTATATTATTATATTATGTAATTGGACAAGGGTTCACCATTAAATGAAGCTTCAAAAGGGAGAAATGCAAATACTTATGCAAACTCACTATGAAACCTAGAAAATTGAAAGCATGAAATCAAACTAATAAATTGAATGGAACAAAGAAGTACCTGGATGAATGGAGATGCCAAGACAAGATCTACAAACTCTAAAAACTATTGTTAGGGTTTACACCAGGACTAATATGCCAGGTAGGGCGTATGAGTCTTGCTCTAGGGTTTTCAGGGCATAATCTGGAATTCTTCTGTTAACTGTCAGGATATGTTGAATGGTGATAAAAAACTATCTTGGGACTAATACACCAAGTTGGGCGATTAGTCCACCTATAGGTTTTTTTGAGTATCTTTCTGAGTTCTCTGAACCTAGATCTGACACTATTGAATGTTGTCAAAAGGCTATATCAAGGACCAAATCACTAGGTTGGGTGAATGAGTCCAGTTCACCTAAATATGTAAAACACGCATCAAAAAATGTTGTTTTGTTAGAGGATGGGGGTTTGCCTAGGTCATACCCCGTTTTGGTAATTAAACCTTGAAATGAAATGAAATGAAATAGCATGAAGGAATTATGAATGAACAAATGTATGTAACAACTCACCAAACCTTGTTGAATCCTTGGATTGTAGATCTGCAACTTGCATGAATTGACTTTAATGGATGTAGATCTTTATATGAGATAATGTCTTTGAATGCTTGAATAGATCTTGAGCACTACATCAACATATTAGCTCACAAACATACATGATGAATGAAGACATTGACATGATGCTTGAATCTTGAATGTTGCTCCAAAAGCTTGATAACTTGCTCTTGAATGCTTAAAAATCTCTCTTCAAAGCTCTATCTAGGTGAAACTCTCTTACTTGAAGATTCTAGGTTAAATAATGATTTGAAACCTTAGTTTTATAGGCATCCTATCTAATTTACCATTTATTAGCTATCCCAAATGCCAACATTTGCAAAATTTAAATTAAAAACCTTGATTTCCCACTCAAAACCCTAAAAAGTCCCAAAAGGGACTAATACGCCAAGGGTTGTGTATGGGTCCCACCCTAGATTTCTGAGGTGAGAGAATGTCGGGGAGTTAGAATATTATGCGCTTTTATTGAATTTGTTAGGATTTCAATTGAAATATGCCTTGGGGTATGTAATAAAGGGTCTTCGGGGCCTATTAATGATGATTTGAAGGACATGCATGCAAGAGGACTAGGATAGGTCCAAGCTAGGTGTGAAATTGTATTATCTCCAAGAAGGGAGTACAACTTTCGACACTACAGATGGTTCATGGGATTCAATTCAATTTCACGTAGTATTTTTTGGGAGATGAGGTTGGCTTGTGAGCATTTGTCAATAAATGTATTAATTTTCTTGCCCTTGACTTGAATTTTGATGTGGAACAATTTAGTGAGTTCTTCATATTAAGAACCTTCTCACGTAAGGTAGAAAAATTCCTACTTTACAATCATCACCTTATGTTTCAACACTTGTTCTAATGTCCTTTTGCATATATGTGATTGAAGACTCATTTTCCACTTCTCTACCTATACTTATCAGTACACTAATTTGAAAGAATCCAAAGGATTTCTTGGACTTCCCAAACCTACCCTAGAAATTTTAGACATTGATTCAAAAAGGACACCCAAATGCTAGTGTCAAGGGAACCTAAACACTTGGATGTTAGTGTCCAACTCAAACATTTAAATTTTTTACCTTATATGAGGATTCCTAAACTAAACATTTGACCAATGTAATTCTCTTTGGAAACATAATAAATCTATTATCATTTGGAAGGGTTCCACATGTATTATGTTTTTTATATATAACCATAATATTATTGCAAGGTTATAAAGAATCTGTTGGTTTATTTTTGAGTAATTTCAATTGGTTCCTAAAAATATCTAAAGTAGAAGCCAGCTCTTATATTCAATTATTTAAAGAGGTTGGCCAACGAATAGGAGAAAGGCTTAACAATTTTCTCCTTTGCACTTCAAGCTCTACAAAACGTATGAGGGTAGTCCTGTGCAATATCTAATAGGATTTCATACAATTAATGCAGGATATTACTCCAAATAGATATTCTCTCTTTATATAACCAAGAATTACAGATGAAACATACTTAATGGGCTAGATTCTTGGAATTATATGCATTTTGGGCCTAAGAACATGTAAATAACATTATGTAATAATGGAAATTTGATTTTCAAATTTGGTGATCATGGGTATGCAACCAAAATCTACACTCACACTTATACCTTAAACCTAAGAAAATGAAGTCCGAGAAAATGTAATTAAAAATATAAATAACAAACTTTAACCTAATTCTACAAAATCTTGATACGGTCTATGGATTGGATCCATGTTTTTTGAGATTTTGGGCAGTTGGATTTTCATCATGGATATGCTTGAAGAGTTGAGCAGATTTATAATCGGCCTCCTCTTTTCCCCTGAGCCCCTTAAATTTTTTTTGGCTAAGTATCAACTCCTTTCATAGGTTCCACATGGTTACCCCATGCTCATCCTTCACAAAATAGTTCTCAACATCCCCTAGGAGCAATGCCAACTCACCATGTGGTGGCTCCAAGCGCTATCGACAAAAGTAAAAAATAAAAGGGCTTTTAAGGAGCGCCTGCTCCTCAACCCACCACACGTCCCAATGATGCTTGTTTTATGAGTAGCTCAAGCTTTGATGAGTCTCGACTTGTGCTATTAGTTGAAGGATGAAAAAGCGGGGGCCTGTTGTGCAGATATAACTAAAGAAAGCGAGCTTCCAAGTGGCATCATTGTGCTCCTCGAAAGCCAAGGGGGTTCCTTTATAAAAAAGGGTGTGCCATTGGCTATTTTGATTAAATATGGGACCCATTGACGAATTTATCTTCAAAGAGAATTCACTTGTGCTATGTGTCATTATGGTGCTTGTCTATGGCAATGTTTTTCTTGTCAGAGCTTGGAGTTATGTCATTGGTTGAGGGAGATGGGCCTTGTTTCTAGTAATAACTTCAAGGGAAATTTGAAGAAGAGACACTTGTCGCTACAACACTTCCTCTAAGCATCAAGGGAATCATAACACATTGAGGTTATGCCATATCTAGGATTTGAAGACCGTCTACACATATGGGCTAAAGCACTCCCCTTTTAGTTACAACAACCTCATCATAAGAATGAATGGCAAGCTCCAAGTGTTGTTTTATTTTGTCTTGTGAGCTCTGAAGTGCCAAGGGCATTGTGTCTATATATTTATGGATTCTATCATTTTTAATAGGCGAATTAGTGAGTAGTTGGTTCACGACTGTTAAGAGAGAACATCATTGTAATAGTTTTAATTTTGAATAGAATTAGCAACAGTTTTTGTTTTTATTCTAAGACCTTCACAGGTGCCCCTTCGAGAAGGATTGATTAGTCTATATTATGCCTTTGGCCTTTGTATTTTATTCTCCGCCTAACAATGAAGAGGATGTAGTGTTTTATGTCTAAATGTTTGGAATCAATTGTTTTTTATTATTTCTAATTTATGATTCTATGATGCTAGACTTTTATTTATGTTGCAGGAGTTAAATCATGCTTATGCTCTTTTAACATTATTTGTAACACTTCAAAAAGGTTGAGGTTGTATTATGTAATATTAGGAGTGATCTACATTGATATCTTTGGCACATCACCTTAGATATTTTTTTAGCTTATTTCCCATTTTCTTGCTATTCTTGTGTATTAATTTATTTCCTATTTTGAATCTTTTTTTTTTCATCTTTAATTATTCACCTTTTATAGTTTCCTTATTTCCTTGTAATTTAACTTCATTGGTGTCCTTACTTTCCTTTTCCTTCATTGGCACTGTTCCTTTTACTTTTTATATCATTTTATCTTTTTATGATTGTTGCTTGCTCCATGGTCTTTTCCTTCTTCCTTTATTTAGCCTTTTTATTTGTAATTGTGCTTCATCTTGCTATGATGACATATGTGTGTGTACATATATATATATACACATATACATATATGTATACACATGTGTATACATATATATACATATGTACATATACATACAAAATGTATATATGTATATATGTACATATACATATATATACATATGTACATATACATATATACATATATGTATACATACATATATACATATGTACATATATATATATACATATATATTTTTGATTTATGAGCCCTTACCTCATTGTTTCAATTGTTGATGTCTCTTTTTTCACATTCTTTATTTTTCCCTATGTTCTATTGTACCATGTTGATATCTTGCTAAATGCTTTATCATCATATAATTCATGGTCATGACAATATCTATTTTTATAACTTGGGAGCATTCTCATTATTCCTCTAGTGATTTCATCATCTCTTGGAAGAAAAACCTATATGTTCCCTTCTTTCACCACTTTGTCACTTATTTATTAGAAGCATATGATATTTTTCCCCTTGTGATCTTATATGTTTTCATCTCATATGGGTATGACCTATATTTTCCACTTCCTCATCATCTCATAAAATTCTTATCCTCTTTATCCATTATCCATTATCATTAAAATGATTGGCTCTTTTTAATTGGCATCTCCTTTCACCAATCAATTTAACAGGGTATCTATTCATCACTCCACTCCTTATATTTTTTAAATTTTGATCCTTGATCCTTGACCCTTAGACCCTGACTAGTAATATTGATGATGATTAACCTTGACTATTGCATCAAGCCTAGTTAACTAATTATTACATTATTATACTTATAATTGGATATCAAGTACCAAATAAATGGATTGTAGGGTGGAAAATTCTAAATATCTAATGTCTTATGTGGTAATTGTTAATAGCTAGGTTGTCAACTACTAAATAACTATTTTTTTGGGTGACAACCTATAACTAAGTTGGAAACTACCAAACAAAGAAAGTGGAAACCTCAAATCCATTAGTTCTACTTTCCTTATCATGACTAACACACTTTATCATTGGCCTAACCTAGGTGGCTGCCATACAACCCTTATTATTACTACCCAATTTTTGGTACCCAAATCCCAAATATCATTTATTGTTATCCTTTACTCCTATGCCAACTCTCTCTTCCAATTTTTAACCTAGGTCATTAATATGCTTCCTTACCTCAAATTCTTCTATGGAGTGGATCTTCATAGATCTCTCCCCTAAAATAGAGATTTTTTTATGGTACTTTCAACTAATTCACTAAAACATTATGGCGTGCCAGACATAGTAGATATGTATTTCATTTAGCATCATACATTTCATCAATGTATTATACATGTGTAGACCTTGTGTGTGTTCCCAATTTTTGTGTGTTCGCCTATATTTTTCTTATTTGAGTAATATTTTTACTATATTTGGAGTACAATAACTATTATCTTCATGGATTATTTTGTAGGATAGGTGCACACACAATAATGAAGACCAAAACCTACTTGAATATTGACATATCTCCTTTGGTAAAGTGTATCATTTATACTTTCTAGTTTTATATACTCTATTTTATTAGATTTATTACTTAGAGAGACATAAACATACTAAAGTGGGCAGGAAATGTAAGATAAAAAAAATTCATACTTTACAATTTCTTGTCACATTTACACTCATTTTATTGTCATTTTTCCATGTGTTTTAGACCCCAACCATATTTCCTCTAGTCTAATTCCTAGTGTTTATGGGTCACCTTATCCCATTGTATGTGTTTACCTCTTTATCATGTATTATTTATTTTATTTTGACCCCTAGTCCTAGGTGTCTTCCTCCTTTGCATGACATCCTTTCCCCTTCACCATGTATCCTTTTTAATATTTAATAAAAATATTTAATGAAATCATAAATCCTAATTCTAATGCAAAATAAACATTCAAGATCC